>PVJC01033864.1:0-19131 GCA_004026665.1 Murina feae
TATAATTTCCATGTATAATCATAAATAAAAATCTTAATGTTAAAAAAATAAAAAATAAAAAAATAATAATTATTCCCAAAGGACAAAAAAAAAAAAAAAAGCTTATTGAAGAGGAACACAAAGCTAAGCGGTTTGGTTGGTAGAGCAGCTGGCATTCCATCTTTTAAGACTCAGAAAGTGCTCAATGGGTAAGGTGACCAGACGTCCCGCTTTTGGTGGGACAGTCCCTATTTTTAACAATTTGTCCCGCGGCGTTTTAAAAAAGTCCCAATTTTTGGAAAGAATGCATGACAAGCTAGGGAACAGCGGGAGAACGGGAAGGGAATATACGGTTTTTGGCGGCCATGTGGCTATTTAGCCAGGGTATGAGTTTTGTATTATTTTTGTTAATTTTATAATGTTAAATTTTAATAATAACAAATAATTGTTGAGAACTGATTAGCGAGAACTGCTTATCAAAGTTCGCATTGTTGATCAGTTAGAATTCGACCACCATTGTTTGGACTTAATGAACAATGGCATTTTTTGGGATTGGCTACGACGAAAACATTTTGTAACTGTCTCTCAGGCGATACACATCGTACTGCGTGCTAGTAAGCTAGTTAAACAAGTGATGCCATTACAAATCAGCTATTCAGATAACTTAGGTAAGAAATTTATTTATTTCATAAGTACATAAATTTTCTTGAATTTAGCAGACAGTACTCATATTATTTATATTTTATAGTGGCGGCAAAAAGTCTAGCGCTGGCCTTGAAAGTGACACGACTTACGTTATGGCAAATTCAGAGGAAAAATAATACAAGTTAGTATTGTTATTATTTAGAAAGAAATAATAGGATTAAAATTAAAATTAAAAAAATAACACGCTGTCCTTACCAGGAACTAATGCTGCGACTGAACGCGTTTTTTTCTACGGTAAATAAAGTGTGGTCATCAGAAAAATCACAATTAAGTGTTGAGACTTTGAAAGCCGTTTTATGTGTGAAATATAATTTAACAAATTCTTGTGAAAAATGTCATGATCTTTTAACGACAGAATCTACTAAAAAAATTCACTCAAATGAGAAATATGCCAAAGAATAAAATACTATACATAATTTTTTATTATATTTGTAAATTGTACTTATGTTGAAATTTTTAAAAAATATATTACAATACTATTTTTGCGTTCTATGAAAATTTTTGTTGCTCCATATAGACCAAGTTTTTAATCAAGAACCCCCCCACCCCCGCAGGGGAGGAGAGGGGGGAAGGTCAAGGGAAAAAAAAGAGACATGTACTACTCTTTGTAATATTTTAAGTAATAATAAAAAAGAAGAAAAAAAAAGAACCTCCCCCCTGTCAATGGTGTCCGGCTTTACCGATGTTAAAATCTGGTCACCTTATCAATGGATTACACTGACAGCGACTCCATGAAGAACCCCGGAATTTCTAGGGCGCTCTGGGGGGTGCCAGACACACCGCACCTGAACTCCAAGAACCCGGCCGGCCAGGCAGAGGCGGCGGGACACAGGCGGCGGGTTGCGTGGATGCCCCGCGCCGCCACCCCCTCCGCGCCCCGACCGCCACGCCCGTTAGAGGCTCCCGAGCGCACCTCCACGGCGCGAGCGCGCGACCGCTCTTAGCGGGCAGGGGAGCAGCCCCCCGCCCCCCGCCCGCCCCGAACGCCCGCTCCTCTGGAGGCGGGTACTCACCCGTCGCCGAAGCTGTCCTCCACCTGCACGCGAGAGGCGCGGGGCTCCCACGACCCAGGCCACACCGCTCTCAGGCCTTTCCCCCGGGGCAGCTGCAGCCGCCGGGGCGCCATCCAGCGCGGGTGATCGGAGCTCCCACCGTGCGCGTTCTGCGGAGGCAAGGACCGGAGGGACAGGCGCGGGCGCTCCGGGAACTTGAGCTACGCAGGCCGCGTGGGAACCGACGTAGCGCACAGGTTTCCTGGGGCGCACGCTCCGTGCAACCAGCGCACCGCATCGCGCATGCTCCTTGACCGCCGCGGGGAGCAAGCGCCAACGGGCGGCGGGCGTGCGGTGTGCCCGTCGGGAGCTGCGCGGGGCGGTTGGTGACCTCTCGTGCGCGCGGTAAATGGCGCGTTCTGCCTTCGCCACTGGACAAAGCAGCAGTGCCCTGTCTGTCCAGGTGAAGGTCGTACTGCCGCTCTCAGCCCCTCAACCCTCTCGGTCGGGCTCGCCAGTGTGTGGCCTGCGTGGAGCCCTGTTCTCAGGGAAAAACAGCTGGGCGCCCAGGTAACCAGGGCCAACCCCGCACGGGCCTCTGGGACTTGTAGTCTCCAGAGCCTGTCCATCCGACGGCAGTGCTCGAATAACATCACATCCTGGACCTACTATGTGTTGAGCACCTTGCTAGGATTGGTGGTGGGTAGGTGAGGGCTCGCCCCAGCTCTCACTTTAGGGCAGGCAGAAAGGTGAACTTGCAAAATGGGATGTAATGAACAGAAATTACGAATTGAAAGTGCTGTTGGTGGTCCCGGAAGAGCATGATTTCAGACACTGCTAATTGTAAATTAGCAATATCCTTGAAGAGAAGATTGAGTTTATCTGTTGTATCCCAGAAAGTTGAATTGCTTTAAGACGGTAAAAGTGTGAGCCATAATTTTTCCTTACTTCCACATTAGGGAGTTCAGAAAGGACTCATCATGCTGTGTGACAATAGATAAACTAAGATAAAGATAAAATTGGATTTTGGACTGAATTCAGTTCTGAGGAAGGAAAGTGGATTAATACAGTTGGAAAGATTTCCAACAGCAGCTGGGGGAAAAGGAAAGGAAAAACAAATTTCTAGTTAGCTCATTATTAACCAAAGAAACACTACTCTATGCCAGAATATGCATTTTGTGACCATTTCATACTCTAGAGATTTTCCCATAATTTTATTCTAACACTCCTGAAATCAAATGGCATGTGACTGAAGTAATCAAGGTGATTGAATACAGTACTAAATTTACACAAACATAAAATTGGCTTTAGGAATTTTCATTTGAGGGGTCACCATAGTGATAAAGGCACTTTTGGATTAATTTGCAGAACCCAGAGATTTCTAAATGCTAAGCAAGAAAACGCTGAATGAACTATTTGACTTTAATTCTCAGGATTTCACTGTGGACCTTCAGGTGCTCCAAAACAAAAATAGCAAGTCTCAGTTGCCTTATCTGTTAGAAAAACCATTCACTGCAAGAATTAAATTAGCAGTATCCTTGAGGAGAATATCAGGTTTAACTGTTGGAGCAAATTTTTTAACACAGAAAGTTGAATTGCTATAAGAAGGTAAAAGTGTGAGTCATAATTTTTCCTTTCTTCCACATGATATTTTCAGTAGAGCAAATGAAATTTTCATCTACATCTTCCATTTTATCCAATATTTTGTTTATAATAATTTACCTTTTATTATTTATGGAATGATAAATGAACCAGGTCAGAAACACCTCCAGGTATGTAAAAATATTTGATTAATTTCTTCTATAGTAAGGTTTACATTTTATAATTTATTATAATTTATCTATAGGATTATTACTGCTAATGTTTTTTGTAGATTGACAGATAAAATTTGCAGATATAGGCATCAGTAAGCCAGCCATTGATTTTAAGTTCCTTTTAGAAGTCCTTGAGGAATGGAAAGTAAATTCAAAATTTTCTTCTCTGGAACTAATTGACATCTTCAGAACATTCCACCCAAAGCTACAGAAAATATATTCTTCTCATGTGCACGTGGGACATTTTCAAAGATAGACCACATATTAGGACACCAACTAAGTCTTCACAAATATAAGAAGATTGAAAGCATATCAAGCATATTCTCAGACCACAATGGCATAAAATTAGAAATCAGCTACAATAAAAATGCTCAAAAACAAATACATGGAGGCTAAATAGCATGCTATTAAACAATGAATGGGTTACCAAAGAGAACAAAGAAGAAATAAAAAACATCCTGGAAACAAATGACAATGAAAACACAACAATCCCAAATCTATGGGACACAGTGAAAGCAGTTCTGAGAGCGAAGTTCATAGCTCTACAGGCCTACCTCAAAAAACAAGAAACACTGGTAATAAGTTATCTAACACTACAACTTAAAGAGAACAACAACAAAAGCCCAGAATAAGTAGAAGGAATGAAATAATAAAGATCAGAGTGAAAATAAATGAGACAGAGAAATACAAAAGATCAATGAAACCAAAAACTGGTTCTTTGAAAGAATAAACAAGATTGATGAACAAAGCAGGAAACAAATAGAAACTAAACAAAATCAGAAACAAAAGAGATGAAGTAACAACTGACCCTACAGAAATACAAAGGGTAATAAATACTATGAACAACTTTAGTCCAACAAACGAGACAACCTGGACAAAATGGGCATATTCCTAGAAAAACACAACCTTCTAAAACTCTATCAGGAAGAATCAGAAAACCTGAATAGGCTGATAACTACTGATGAAGCAGTAATAAAATGATCTCCCAGCAAATAGGCTCCCACATATTTTTAAAATATATTTTATTGATTTTTCACAGGAAGGGAGAGTGATAGAAAAATCAATGAGAGAGAAACATCGATCGGCTGCCTTCTGCTCACTCCCCACTGGGGATGCACCTGCAACCAAGATATATGCCCTTGACCGGAATCGAACCCAGGACCCTTGAGTCTGCAGGCTGACGCTCTATCCACTGAACCAAACTGGTTAAAGCGCTCCCACATATTTTAATTAAAATTACTCCTAGGTATTTGAAAAATGTTTTATATTGCTATTATAAAGTGACCTTTTTCTGTTAGCATATAGGGAAGCTATTAACTTTGGCATATGTTCTGCCACTTAACTTTATAATTATGTCTAAGCTGTTTTCATTGAGTGTCTTGGGTTTTCTATGTGAAAAAAAAACTTTTTCTACAGGTAAGGATAATCTTGTCTTCTTCTTTCCCATAGTTACACCTCTTCTTTTCCATGTCTTATTGCATTAACCAGAATTTCTATTAAATACTAAAGGTGACCAAGTACTGTTTACTAAAGGGGAGAGTATATTTCTTTATTTAATTTTCAGTTAAATTAAAAAATTTAAATAACATACTTTTATCTCAAGTATCATAATGGTTATTTTCTTTCAGTAATATACTCTATCATTCTTAAGACTATTTCTTATTTATTTGGAGGTGAAAGAACCATCATCATGAAAAAGATCTCAAAGAGAAAACAAGATATTAAAAAGGTAAGGTAAGGTATTAATGGAGCTTATAAGGATTTTGATGATACTAAATAGCCCAATGATCAATGTAGTATAATCCTAAAAATGTGATGTTTTTGGTTCTTTACATAAATCATATGTACATATGTTAAAAAATAAATAATAAGAGGTATTAGGGATGAATTATTTGATCTGTCAGTTATGTAATAAAGAAATGAGAAGTGAGTTGTTTATGTATTTACTTATTTGTTCCCTTACTTAAATATTAACTTTATCTTTTCTTAGCCAGTCAGCAATCCATTTCTGTCTTGCTAAAAAAAAATGTTTTTCATTTTTAATCAGTGAGTGAAACATATAGGACTGAGATCTACATGTCTTTTAATCCAATTAAGTTTAATTTTATTTTATTTTTCCATCACCATTTATCCCCTCTATGCCTTCTTCCACTTCTACCCATCTCCCCCCAACCCCCGCAATCACCAAACTGTTGTTCATGTATATGAACTTGCACATTTATCCCTACTTCTAGATGGGGAGGGGAAGTTATAAATCCTGGGAATGCTGGACAGATTATTGGAAATTAAAGGGAGACCTTTATCAATCACTTGCAGGGTTGATATCTCATCATACTTTCAAAGGTTACTGACCCTTGGGCAAGAATAGAATTAGGTATTTTTAATAGTGTTAAAGAAGACACAGAAGATTTAATAAGAACAGAACATCTTGGTTCATGTTGACCTCTTTCATTAGTTCTTAAAGATGGTACAGCAGCTACTAGTGGATTTTGAAATTATTTCAGAAAGTGTGTAGACAGAGCTCATATTGTGATGGTGATGCCTTTACTAGGATTGTGTCAATGCTCTGCTTTGGCTTTTGACACGAATCCGTATCTTTACTGTGATGGGAAAGCTGATGTGTGTCTGCTTGCTCTTTCCACTCCAACTACGTATTATTTGGTTAGCATGTACAGGCGTTAAGGAGTCTTTTACTATTATATTTCTTAAACTTAACATGAAAAACAAACTTATCCATATCATTCTAAATGAGGATTTAACATTGTTAGTATGGTTTAATTTTAGAATATTGAGGTTTAAAAATGGTAAATGCAATAAATTCTCATTTTAGCATATTGATAATGATAGGACATTCAATTACAAATACTAGTAGGCAGCTAGAGATATGGTATTCACAAAACAGTCCAGGTTGGAGACAGATTTAGGAAGCCATGGGAATACATGCACTCTCTAAAGCCTTAGAATGAGCCCACATTTAAGCTGTGAGGAAAAGTGTGAACTTTGAAGACACAGGGAGTAAGTGGCAAGAGAGATAAGAGGGTAGAAGTCAAGGATATAAAATGTTTTCAGATGATAAAGATGCCCAACATCAGATGCTGCAATGTAATCAGATAAAAGCTAATACTGATACAGCATTGAGTTTCAAAGTATTTTCATATGTCTGAACTCATTTGAACCTCTTAAAAGGTATATGAAGTGGGCAATATATGATCACTAACTAACCATTGGATTTTATTATTAAACTAGGGGCCCGGTGCACAAAAATTTGTGCACTCGGGGGGTGGGGGTCCCTCAGCCCGGCCTGTGCCCTCTTGCCGTCTGGGACACTTCGGGGGGGATGTCCACCTGCTGGCATGCCTGGCCAGCCTGGGTGAGGGGCTGAGAGCCATTTTCAGGCTGCCCACAGCCCCTTCAGGGTTCGTGCACTAGGGGGTGGGAAGGCTGGTGAGTGCAGGCCTGGACGTTTTCCACCAGAGGGCCCACGATTGCACACGCCTGGTGGGCCCACACCGCTGAGGGGACACACCTGGCGCAGAGTTGGGTAGCAAGCCAGGGGCGGACGCTGGTGCAGGATCCCTCGGTGGGGCCCTGCTGCTGAGCAAACACACCCGGGGTGGAGCTGGGCAGTGAACTGGCTTCGGATTCTCTGCACTGTGCAGCAGATGCTCCCGCATGCCCTGTGGAGGCCCCTGGGGGGCGGATGAAGGTAGCGGACCCTGGACGGGTGTTCCTGGACACCCTGCGGAGGCCCCCAGGGCAGAGCCAGGCAGTGGACCCAGGACGGCTGCTCCTGCACACCCTGCAGAGGCCCCGTGCTCCTCCATGCCCCAGGGAGGCCCCCAGGGGGTGGAGCCAGGCAGTGGACCCAGGACAGGCGCTCCTGGGTACTCCTCAGAGGCTCCCGGGGGCGGAGCTAGGCAGCAGACCCAGGACAGCTGCTCCTGGACTCCCCGAGGAGGCCCCAGGCCAGACCCCCCCTCCCACTGAGCTGACACACCTGGCACAGCTATGCCAGCCGGCCGTGGAGGCTCCCAGTGCAGAGCCACCCTGCCAGCCTCCATCTTGGCTGGGTTAATTTGCATACAACCACTCTGATTGGCTGGTGGGCGTGGCCGTGAGCAGAGGCTCAGCCAGCCTAGGCAGGCAGTTGCAACAGAAGCCTTTGGTTTGCTCTAGCTCCATGGCTGTTGGCCTCCATCTTGGCTAGGTTAATTTGCATACAACCACTCTGATTGGCTGGTGGGCGTGGCCGTGAGCAGAGGCTCAGCCAGCCTAGGCAGGCAGTTGCAACAGAAGCCTCTGGTTTGCTCTAGCTCCATGGCTGTTGGCCTCCATCTTGGCTGGGTTAATTTGCATATAGCCGCTCTGATTGGCTGGTGGTAACGGTCAATTTGCATGTTTCTCTTTTATTATATTTTGTTAGAGGCCCATTGCAGGAAGATTCCTGCAAGAATAGGGCTTCCTCAGACTATTCCTGCAAGAATAGGGCTTCCTGAGCTGGAGCAAAGCAGAGAAGGGAGCGAAGCCCATGAGGCAGGCTTCACTCCCTTCTCTGCTGCCTCACTTCCTCCCATCTCTGCTGCCTCAGCTCCCTCCCTTCTCTGCTGCTTTGCTCCCTCCTGTCTCCTCAGTCTCTGCTGCTTCACTTCCTCCCATCTCCGCTGCCTTGTTCCCTCCTGTCTCCACTGCCTCACTCCCTCCTGTCTCCCCCACTTAGCTCCCTCCCGTCTCCCCCACTTTGCTCCCTCCCATCTCTGCTGCCTCTCTCACTCCCTTCTCTGCCGTTTGGCTCCCTTCTGCAGCACTTGACTTCCTTCTAGGCTGTCTTCAGTCTTCACTCAACGCCTGTGTATACAAATTAACCACCATCTTGGCTGGGTTAATTTGCATATAGTCGCTCTGATTGGCTGGTGGGTATGGCTTGGCTGGTGGGCATGGCTTAGGTGTCTCGGAGTGATGGTTAATTTGCATATTACTCTTATTAGATTAGACTAGAGGCCCAGTGCACAAAATTTATGCATTTGGGGGTCCCTCAGCCCGGCCTGCACCCTCTTGCAGTCCAGGAGTCCTTGGGGGATATCCCCACAGGGAGTGGGCCTAAGCCGTCAGGCAGACATCCTTAGCACTGCTGCAGAGGTGGGAGAGGCTCCTGCCACTGCCGCTGTGCTCGCCAGCCATAAGCCTAGCTTCTGGCTGAGTGACACTCCCCTGTGGGAGTGTACTGACCACCAGGGGGCAGCTCCTGCATTCAGCATCTGCCCCCTGTTGGTCAGTGTATGTCATAGCAACTGGTCATTCTGTCATTTGGCTGATTTGCATATTAGCCTTTTAAATATATAGGAAGGTTCTTTTTGAGCCCTGGCCAGATAGCTTAGTTGATTGGAGCATCGTCCCATACAGCAAAAAGTTTTGGGTTCAATTCCAATCAATGTTTCTCTCTCTCTCTCTCTCTCTCTCTCTCTCTCTCTCTCTCTCTCTCTCTTCAATTCCAATCAATGTTTCTCTCTCTCTCTCTCTCTCTCTCTCTCTCTCTCTCTCTCTCTCTCTTTCTCTGTCCAATATACATATCCTCAGGTGAGGATAACAATATATTTTTTAAAAAGTCCTTTTTGATGTTACTGAGAACAACTTCTTAATTAAAAGCCCACCATATATAAAGAGCTCATACCAACTGACAAAAAGATGAAATTTAAGAAAACAGGCAAAGGTTATGAATTGGCATTTTAAAGGAGATGACTTTCAAATGCGTGATGAACATTTGACAAGATGTTCAATGCCGAAACAAAAAGATGCAAGGTAACTTTCACCGCCCCCCCCTTTTTTGCAGATGTCTGAAGAAACAGATAATATTGCAGTAGAAGAAGATATAGACAAGCATCTTCAAAAAGGTCCTCAATAAATATACCATATTCTGATGCTGTTGGTTTTTATTTTTAAAAGATGTAAATGACTAATGCCATCATAGTGTGTCAGCTGGGAATACAAGTTTATTAAGAGATGAGTTCAAATAGAAACTAAACTTCCTAGATAATACAGGATGGGCATAAGGAAATAATTAGTAAAGTCTATATATGTGACGAAATTTTTTATTAAGATTTTATATTTTCTCTGTCTGCAAACATGGAGAATCTACAAGTGTCTGAGACTGTGTTACACCATGAAGATACATACTAGTAGATGTAGAACTTGCTTCCGGAAGTTCTAGATCTCGAGAAAAATACATAAATAATGGTTGAACCCTAGATCATTCACCATTATTGAGCACATATTATATGCCCCTTGCCATTCTAAGTTCTGGGAATAGAGTATAAACAAACCAACTAGTCATTTTAAAATGATACCAGGAAATACTGCAATTAAGAATGAAGATTGTTATGACCTATAGTGATTTAGCTCCTTCTTACCCTTTATTTCCACCATCCTCTATGCAGCCTTCAAGTAGTCAGAAGCAGGGAGAGGAAAAGGAAAAATGCAAGGCAAAATGACCAAAAGGTCCTCCACTTTCTACTGTACCTCAGCTCCTGTCTTTCTCAGTTCATCTGGTGGATCATCTAGAGGATGAGTAGAAAATAACCCATAGTTTAGGGTGCATACAACAGCTGGAGTTCTCTTTATACCCTACAAGACTGTTTCATTCTAAAAGCTTTCAGGAGTAGTGCTCCTCAAACTTTACGAAACTGACTAATCGGTACCTAGAAATTTATGTCTTCCATTTAGATTCCTTCCTCTCCAGTTTCATCAAGTTGAAGTAACCTGTCTTTGATATTTGTATATTCTGTAGAGATTGTATTTGTATATTCTATATAGAATATAACTGTTCTTGTAGATTTTTTTCCCAAAAGGAAAAAGATAAAGGTTTGTTTTTCTGAGTGTCCCCCTTCACCCCTGCCTGTCTACAAAGGGCTATGGTCAACATTTGAGAACACACAGGGTAGGGGAAACAAAATCCAGTTCTGAGCATGTATAAAAGTATTTATTCCAGATGGAAAAGGGGGAAGAGACATCTATTTGAGGTTCTAAGCCTTCATGGAGCAATGTCCCAGTCTTCATAATTATCACGATCCTTAAAAATGCATGCAATTTAGCTATTTAATAAGTACTTTTGCTGCTATTGCTGTTTAGTCATTTTCAAAAGTGTCTTGAGCTCTATATTATGTTGGCTTCTCGATAGGTTTAGATGCAAAAGAAGAAAATAAAAACATAATAGAAATGTTGAGAAGCAAAGTAAGAGACAAGCTAAAAAATGCTAAGGTAATGCTTGTTTTTTTCTTTCCTGATTTTAAATTTAATGATTAAATGCAACACGTATCAAATTGACTTTTCTTCTTTAAAAAAAGAGCCGAATTTCAGTCTTTTAAAAAATATATATATATTATTAATTTTTTACAGAGAGGAAGGGAGAGAGATAGAGTTAGAAGAAACATCGATCAGCTGCCTCCTGCATACCTCCCACTGGGAATGTGCCCGCAACCCAGGTACATGCCCTTGACTGGAATCGAACCTGGGACCTTTCAGTCCGCAGGCCAACGCTCTATCCACTGAGCCAAACCGGTTAGGGCTTCAGTCTTAAATATAGCTCCTTAAATCCAAATATTTCAAGTTCTTTTCCATGTTTTTTTTTTCAAACCTAAATCCATGAAAAGTTAAGTGATTTGGTCATGGAAACTATATAAAACATCTTGGGGGAAACGTGTACATACTTTTTAAAAAGGAAAACATTGAGAAGTCTTGCTTTTTATTCATTTTGAACAAAAGACTTATGTTTATCTGTGAAGATTAAGTTTTCTGTATCATTTATGTTGTTTCAGATTAGTCAAAGTGAAAAATCTTCAACTCATCTGCTCATTGATAATAAGATAAATCAGTGGTCTAAGGTGAATAACTTTTTTAACCCTAAAAGACAGCTTTATTGAGATATACTTTTACATAGCAAAAAAATTCACTCATTTTAAGTATATGATTCAATGATTCTTAGTAAATTTAGATGTATTAAGTCAATACTGTAATCCAATTTTAGGCACCTAGACACACATAGTATATAAAATAAGCTTTTGTATTTTATGTATTTTGAAATTATTTTACTCCTAATGACTGAGTTTTACTTCTTATTATAGAATTGATTTCTCTCAAACCTTCCTAAAAACAGTTCATTTTAATATGTGTGTGAAAAGAAAATGATAAGGGCTTTATTTTACCAGCAAGTTTATAACTATGAGTATTTCACTTTAAACACTTTTAACTACCTCTCACTCTACAAAACATTGCAGAGGGTGGAGTGGTACTTGTGAGCGCACACATACGTGAAAGCACCTAAAAATGGGAGAGAGAAAACCATTTGCCCTGAGCCCACATTTTGATAGAAGTGTAAGGTGATGTTCTTAATACTCTGATAAAGTGAAGAGATAGGGAAGATGGAGAGGATTAGACTCTATTCTGTTTTTCATTGCAGTTACCAGAACCTTACAAACAAAACAAAAATTCATACGTCAGACTTGAAGTTAAATATAACTTGATATTGTCTCTCCTTCTGCTCCTTGCTCATGAATAAGATAATAGTTACTACTTATTACTACTTACCTTATTACCTTTCTTTCATGTATAAGCAGAAAAAGTATTCATTTCACCACTGAGTACTGTTTTTCCATTGTTTAACCCTCAGACTGAAGTCTCATTGGAGGCAGGCCTTTCGTTTTTCACTCTGAGTGGTGAAGAAGGCTCAGCTTTGGGCCAGTCTTCAGAGCAGGTTGGATTTGTTTCCCTTTTTCTGTCACCCTCACTCTTGGTTCTCCTCTCCTCTTTTTCAGTATGTGTTGATATCAAATTAGACAATAAAGTCATTCAAAATGAATTGATTTTTGTGTGTGAAGAGACTAAAAATTTATGATCATGATATAAAATTATGCTTTTTATATTTATTGTAACTTTTATATATAGCATGTTTTCGAATTTCACTATAATCACTTTGCCATAGACTCCTATGTTGAATCTTTACTTTTCTTTCTTTATTTTTTCAAATGTATATTTTATTGATTTTTTTACAGAGAGGAAAGAGAGGGATAAAGAGTCAGAAACATTGGTGAGAGAGAAGCATCGATCAGCTGCCTCCTGCACACCTCATACTGGAGATGCACCCGCAACCAATGTACATGCCCTTGACCAGAATTGAACCTGGGACCTTTCAGTCTGCAGGCCAATGCTCTATCCACTGAGCCAAATCGGCCAGGGCTCTTTATTTTTCTTGAATGCCATCCAGAAAACATCAGGGATGCTCCACAATCACTTTAGGTACTACTGCTTTCAGAATCGTGAAAAAAATGGAGTTTAGGACCACAAACCTCTGATGTATCTGGACTTTGCCCTACACTATGAATTCTCAGTGATTGGTGTGTCATAGTCCAATATCTCAGACTATTTTCCAAAGGAGAGGAGGGGCTTGAACTATAATTATATTTCATTAATTTTTCATTGAGAATTGCAAGGAAGTGCTATAAAAAATCTTATTGTAAAAGATTAAGCCTTCAATGAGTTCCTCATCTTCAGTGAAATTTCATTTTAACAGTTTCAGCTTGACCTTGAAGTGGGTGGCATGGATCAGAAAAATAATCATGTGTACTTACTTTTATTTTTGGCATTCAACAGAGATTAGTAAATGATAGTTACCCTAAACATTTATCACTTGCTGATAATTTACAAGATTTTGCTGAAAGCCATGATAAAGATTATATGGAAGAAGTAATTTTTCCAGATTTACTTGAAATAAAAGCTGCTGAATATGAAGATGATCAAGAACAAATCAAAAGACAACAGGCAAATATTTTTGTGCCAAGTAGTTCCTCAGGTAAAGTTCTTTTACAATAAAATATTTCAGTCATTAATGAATCATATTAAAGGATAATAGCTTTTTTGTATAATGGATAGATAAAAGGTACCGATCTAGCCCCAGTTGGTGTAGCTCATTTGGTTGGAGCTGTCTTCCATATACCAAAAGGTTACGGGTTTGAATCCAGTTAGGGCACATATGTAGGTTGCAGGTTTGATCCAAAAGGTGACAGATGGATGTTCTGTTTCACATTGATGTTTCTGTTTCCCACTTCTCTCTCTACCTCCTCTCTCTCCCTCTCCCTAAAATCAATAAGCATATCCTCAGTTGAGGATAAAAAAAGGCCTGTTCTTAAATTATAGAATATTTTCTATATTTGTTCTTCATACCTTCTCTGAGTTTAAGGATTGACTAAAAGAACTCATTGTGTGTGTGTGTGTGTGTGTGTGTGTGTGTGTGTGTATTTAAGGTTGCTGCTAGACTTTAGTTCCCTTTTGCTTCTTGTTTGGTCAATACCAGTTTAACATGTTGGACTTTAAAGTAATATGTAGGTTTTGTTATTAAGTGGTCAACCAACGTAAACTGCCAAAAGATGTGATGCCACGCATTTTAGAAGACGAAGGATTCTATATACAGAGAAAGCCTAAAGTATATAAAAAGTCCTGCAACAAAATGGAAAACCGCCTGCTTCAACTAGAAGAGGCAAGTGCACCAGCTAACAAATTAAACCACTCCCTGATAATATGTGATATTTATTTTTGATGAAATATTTAATTACTGTGTTTCTTAAATATTTTTGATAGGGAATGTGTTGGTTTGAAGAAAGTGCTGAAATAATGTCATTACCTTCACCTATTAGGCAGTCATGGAAATTCAGACTAAATATAAGCAAGGAATCTTTAAATCCAGCACTAAAGACCATATACAGGAAGGTAACCAATAACAGTTTATTTGTAATTATGGTTAGAATTCTTGTAATGTTGATTATAACTTACATTTTTCATGATATAAAAGTATGCATATAGTCAGATTGAAACTTTTATACATAGCATATTTTTGAATTTTACTATAATCACTTTGCCATAGACTTCTGTGTTGAATCTTTACTTTTCTTTCTTTATTTTTCATCCTTTAAATATATTAATGTTTACTAATATAATATCCATTAAAATTATGTTTTTTGAGGAATATTTAATGATATGGGTAAATGTGAAGTGAAAAAACGCAGAATGAAAAATCGGATCCTAATTTTATAAAAATAGATAATGAATGAATTTATCAATGAGCGGACAAGTATGTATATTGTGTACATAGATTAAAAGACTGCAAAGTATATCAAAGTAAAGATGATATCTAGATAGCAGGATAGGATTATTTTTATTTGGCTCAAGATATAGCACAGATATTTTAACATAATTATCAGAGACCAATTGCTGTTGGAGAGAGAGGTCCTTGAAACAGTGGCAGCTTGTTGAATGCGTGAGTACATGAATGAATGAATGAATGAATGAATGAGCAAAAGGATGGTAGGTAAATGCAAAATATACAATTTTTGGAGAAATATTAACCCCCATCCAGATTAACCTTTCTAAACATCTAGATTCTGATGTTGGAAACCACTGGACTGAACAAGTAACTTTTTCATCCAGTGCATCATCCAGACACAATGTCAGTATTCAATGGACCCTTAGAGTTGGAAGTAACTGTGTATGTCACTTCACCAGGCATCTAAACTGAGTATTCAGATTCATTCTAGCATCCTTAACAGGTAATGTGCTGAAAGTTGTGTCAGACAACAATGTGTTTTTTTTTTGTTAATTTTCAGCTGGGGATATTTTTTGAGAAAGTGGAAGGGAGGGAGGGAGAGAAAAGCATTGATTTGAGAGAGACACATCGATTGGTTGCCTCACTCATGTGCACCAACTAGGGCCGGGGATTGAACCTGCAACTGAGGTACATGCCTGTTACTGGAATCAAACCCAAGACCCTTCAGTCTGTGGGCCGGTGCTCTGTCCACTGAGCCAAACTGTCTTAGAGTGGAACAGTGTTTTAATAAGAGTTTACCATTTAACTCTGGCCCACAGATGACTGTTACTATCATCACATAGTCAAACTATTGACTCAGCAGTTCTGAACACCATTTGTCATAGTGTTCCTATAGGAAATTATTTGGGAGCTTACAACTTGAAAGTTCAACCTCTATCAGCACATAATGGTATTATAAACAATAACTTATAGCAAGATTATTAAAATGCTGTACTATAAATATATAGGGTGTCCCCCAAAATTTATACACACTTTACAGCTGATATCCAATTGATGTTTCTTTTCATATTTTAACCCATTGGAATTAATAATTATTGAAAGTGTGTATACTATTTTTGGGACAGTCTGTATGAAATCAAGGGCCATAATCAACTTCAAGAAAAAAGGATCAAATTATTGGTTTTTTATTTTCTGTGTCTTAATTTTCTTACAATTAATATGTTACTTTTATAAAAGGTAATTTAAAAAAGAAATAGAACCAAATTAACTTTATGTACTCATTTTTCTTCAAAGGCAGTGAAATCTGATCTAGAAAGCTCTATTAGGACCAAAATGGAAGGTCAAGGGAAAATGTACCAATTAGATCTCAACATTGTGGGTTTGCAATTTAGCCATCATCCTGTCTTCAATAAAGAACAAGTATTGTGTGCTAGGCTGCTCCAACTTTATGAGTGTTTTCAGGACAGGCAGCAACAGAATTTATCTCAGCTCCTTTTAGAGAAGGTGAGAATGGCTTTTATTATATTACTGAGGTGAACATTTAATATTGAAAGAGTAAACAAACCTATTAATACAGAGCAAGTTATCATAGGACATTTCCCCTTAGCATTTTAATTGTTATATAATAAAAATCCAGTGGTCATGATGCTGTAATGACTAAAGACCAGCGGGGGGAGGAGAGGAGAGGAGGCGGGGCTGCAAGCAGGGTGATGGGGGGGTGGATGTTGGGCGTGCACTGGATGAACGAGGCTGCAAGCACAGTGAGGCGTGCGCAGGTGGGCGGGGCTATGTGATTTCACACACTGGGCTTCTAGTTTAACCAATAAGAGCAATGGTTGATTTCAGTTTTTCTAAAAAGGAACTGTAGGAGTTGCAGAATATGTAGCACTTATAAATGGTTTACTGATCACTGGTATTCTTGGTCCTATGACTTGAGAGTATTTGAAATGATTACTATTTAAAAGAATCATATGGCTGTTTTAAGTCTTGTTATAGAGTATTTTTTATAAAATTATCAGCAATTTTAAATCTCATATCAAATGTGAGAAGTCTTAGTTTAAGAATGATCAGTCCAAATATCTAATGACATCATAAAGGGTCCATAAAGTTTGAAGATAAATCAAGAGAATATCCACTGATTATTTTTTGAATTTGTGTCTCTCATTTAAATTCTGCTGAGTTTCTGATACACAAATATTTCCTTTACTAGTGTTTTCTCTTTAAAGATGTTTTGATAGGTCTCATTCAGCTAATGAGTACATTTGGAAAATACTTAGTGAGGTACTTAAACACTCAAGCCTGATGGAGTCACCAAGACATTACAAGAAGTAGTAAATGAACTGTACTTTAGTATATCTGCTCTGTAAAATACAAAAGCAAAAATCATTGAACTGAATATCTTCAATTGGATTTTATGTAGCAATTGTGTAGGAGCACTTAATAGTTGAAGACTGTGCATTAATAGCATCAGAATATTTCTTAAAACAAATATTGAATATTCTAATTTTAAGTATAACTTGGCTATTGTTTTTGTGAATGGAGGAATCAACTCCGAAATTCAGATGTAAGTCATTGAAAAAAAAGTGATTTGATTTATGGATTTCTACTTTATAGATAATTTTCCAAAAATATTATATAATCTTTCAAGTCTGATCTAGCAATATCAATTTTAACTCATTAGAGTACTATCTATTATCATATATAAGGCTATATTTATTTTTATGTAGCATGACTCTCCTTATAAAATAACATTTTGGGATCATGATTTGTAGAATGTTTCAGTATAATAATAACAATAATAATAATAATAATAATAATAATAATAATTACCATTATTATTTTTAATTCCTAGGAGCCAAAAGTAGTTTCCTAGTTGCTTTTTACTTCTCTTCAATTTATTTTCTTATGTACATACAAATATTTCTCTAATCCAGTAAATTGTAAAAAGTGTTACAGAGTGTATCCTTTGGTCTTCCATCAATATACTGATTTACAATGTATGTATTATGTGTATTTATGTATTACTAGGGGCCTGATGCACAAAAATTTGTGCACTTGGGAGGTCCCTCAGCCCATCCTGTGCCCTCTCGTAGTCTGGGACCCCTCTGGGGATGTCCACCTGCTGGTGTACCTGGTCAGCCTGGGTGAGGAGCTGATGTCTGCTTGCAGGCTTGCCAAGCCCCCAGTGTGGACCCTCACCCCATTGGGGTGTGGCCAGCCTGAGTGACGGGCTGAGGGCCGTTTTCAGTCTGCCCATAGTCCCTTCAGGTTTTGGGTCCCTACTGGGGTGCCTGGGCAGCCTGGGTGAGGAGCTGAGGGGCGTTTTCAGGCTGCCCACAGTCCCTTCAGGGTTCGAGTCCCTACTGGGTACTTGGCCAGCCTGAGTGAGGGGATGATGGCTGTTTGCAGGCTGGCCAAGCCCCCCAGTGGGGTTCCTTACCCCATTGGGGTCCCTCACTCCATTGAGGTGTGGCCAGCCTGGGTGTGGGCATAAGGGCCGTTTTCAGGCTTTCAGGCTGCCCACAGCTCCCATTGACCCAATGTCCCAGTAAAACTGGCTAGAAGCAGGTTTCTGGGGTTTATTTATCTAAACTAATAAAAGCGGAATAGTAAAATTAACCGTTTCTCCGGGATGCCCACAGCCAATCAGAACGGCTGTATGCAAATTAGCCCAGCCAACGTGGCGGCCGCCACTCATGGACCTGAGTAAACGTTTAGGCAGCGTCCATTGCAGCAGGAGCGAGAGCGAAACTACCTGCTTGCTGGCTCCTTAGCCTTTGGCCTGAAGCAAAAATGCACATTTGCAACAATTAAGTGTAACAATTGTTTTATTATAGAAGCCGCAAGGTGAGGCAGACAGGAGGCTTCGTTAGTAAAAGGCCGCCTTAAAGGAACAGCATCAATTATAGGAAACCTGCGTCCAGCCAGCCTTGCTGGGATGTTGGGCAATGGGAGCTGTGGGCAGCTTTAAAGCTCCTCACCCAGGCTGGTCAGGCACGCCAGCAGGTGGACATCCCCAGAGGGGTCCCAGACTGTGAGAGAGCACAGGCGGGCCTGAGGGGCCTCCCGAGTGCACAGAGTGGCTGCAGGGCGGGACAGCGCAGGACCCAGGACCCGTGAGTGGGAAAGAGGCGGCAGGGTTGGAGGGCATCGGGGAGTGGGAAAGAGGCGGCAGGGGGTCGGCGGCCTGCTTGGTGGGCTTCCCAGGCCCCTTGCAGGGCACCAGGAAGTGGGAAAGCAAGGTGGCGGGCTGGGAGTGGGAAAGAGGCAGCGGGGCGGTCTCGGCCTGCTTGGCAGCTGCCCAGGCCCTTTGCGGGGCACCGGGGAGCAGGAAAGCAAGGCTGCAGGGGCCAGGGGCCTGCTTGGCAGCTCCCCAGACCCCTTGGCGGCACCGGGAAGTGGGAAAGGAAGGCAGCAGGGGACGGGTGAGTGGGAAAGAGTTGGCGGCCTGCTTGGCAGCTTCCCAGGTCCTTTCCGAGGATCAGGGAGCAGGAAAAGGCTGGCCTGACCATGAGGCAGGGTTTTCCCTGCTTTCTGGTGGCTGGAGGAAGATGGG
>PVJC01033865.1:0-19128 GCA_004026665.1 Murina feae
TTCCCTGCTTCCAGATGCCGCCTTCCTGGGCTCCAGGACAGGTGGGCACCTGAGCAGGGGACCTCACGTGACTTAATTTAGTTCACCGATGCCTACTCCAGTGAGGAAGTGAGTCTTTCATTCTTGAAGAAACTCATGGAGGGCATGTTTCTGATAAGAGGGTCACATACTTTTAGAAACATTTTGATGTGACTTATGCCAAATAATTGTTAAGATTCTTTTCCCCAGTAAGTATTGCACGAAGGTTACAAAGTTGGAAGAGGTGAGGCCTGGGTATGAAAGCTTTAATTTATCTACCTCATTTATTTTTTATTTTTGTAGCTTTAGTCCCTCCTTTCCTATTTTATGACCACTGAAAGTGTTCCCAGTCCCTGTCTGAAACCTAAGAGGTGATGTATTGGTGGGAGTGGCTGGACCTTCAAGATATTTGGTGATTTTTTAAATTCCTTTCTTGTATATATAATAAGCAAATGCTGAAACTTTGCTCTGATGGTTTAACGAGGAAGAAGGAAAGACCCTGGTTTCTGGGTGAAGGCGTCTTTCCCCTCAATGCGGAAATCACATCAGAACGTGTGTCAAAAGTTGCTCTCTGAGTTATTGCACCCGACTTCAGGATAAACATTTTCTTTTTTGTTTTTTGCCAAGTTGTGCCTTTCCTTCTGAAATTGTAAATGAATACAATACCAGAACCTGTTTACACTGTGAAGTGGATATTGTTACAGAGGACATGCCAGAGGCTTTCTCACTATTATGCCTTGTGAATGTGTGATCTATGGAGAAAACCTTGTAGTTTTACCTGCTGATGCTGACCATTGGAAAATAAATTTTGGTATTTTTCCCCTCAAAAAAAAAAGAAAAGAAAAGAAAAGAAAAGAAAATGTTTATGACCTACCTGTAGGGCAGGGCAAAGTTCTCCTTACTAATCATCTGCTCTTCTTATCAGCCTGTGAAAGCCCTTTCTTGCCTCTGATGTCCCAAGGTAACTTAGCTCATCCTCATCTCAGAATGCCATATATATCTCATTTTAACTTTCTCTCTCTGAACCTCTCATGTACGTGCCATTCCCTTACATACATATATCATTAAATTCAGTTATTTTCTCATGTTAATCCACCTCATTTTGATTTAATTATTAGACCAGTGGGAAGAACCCAGAAGGGTAGAGTAAAATAACTTCCTCCCCCACATAAACAGCCACTTTAGTGAAGAAGCATTGGCATGGGCTGGAATGCATGAAGGAGAGAAAAGGGCAGGAATCCTCACTTGAAAACAGCAAACAGCAACTTGATGAGGACATAAGTTGATTCTCTGTTGGGCAAATACCTCATCAGACACCAGATCAACTGACACTTTGATTTAGACTTCCTAGCTCCCAGAACTGTAAAGAATAAGTATCTGTTGTTTATAAGCTTCCTAGTCTATGGTGTTTTGTTATAGCAGCCTTCATGGCCTAATACAACAGCGAATCAACTTATGTCCTCATCAAGTTGCTGTTTGCTGTTTTCAAGTGAGCATTCCTGTGCTTTTCTCCCCTTCATGCATTCCAGCCCATGCCAATGCTTCACTAAAGTGGCTGTTTATGTGGGGGAGGACGTTATTTTACTCTGCCCTTCTAGGTTCTTCCCACTGGTTTAATAATTAAATCAACATGAGGTGGATTAACAAGAGAAAATAACTGAATTTAATGATGTATGTATGCAAGGGAATGGCACGTACATGAGAGGTTCAGAGAGAGAGAGTTGAAATGAGATATCTATGGCATTCTGAGATGAGGATGAGCTAAGTTACCTTGGGACATCAGAGGCGAGGACGGTCTTTCACAGGCTGATAAGAAGAGCAGATGATCAGTAAGGAGAACTTTGCCTGGCCCTATAGGTAGGTCATAAACATTATTTATTTTGATAACTCTCATTATGGGCAAGTTCTGTAATTAAATTCTTTAAAGAAGAGGCAAATGTTTCTCATGAGCATGTAGGGTCTTGGTTGTCTTCAGCTCAAAATAATTCATGTGTCAAAGTGACACATCTTGGGGAGGACTGTCCTGAATCCCTTTATAACACAGCACTATGATACTGTATTAGCATTTCCCCATAAATCCATAAACACAAGAAAAGTGCTATTAATTTACTCTCAGTTGACACTTATAACTGAGTTGATTTAAAAAATGTTTAGTAACCAGGCTCAGTGGATAGAGCGTCAGCCTGAGGAATGAAAGGTCCCAGGTTCGATTCCAGTCAAGGACATGTACCTTGGTTTCGGGCACATCCCCAGTAGGGGGCGTGCAGGAGGCAGCTGATTGATGTTTCTCTCTCATTGATGTTTCTAACTGTCCATCTCTCCCCCTTTCTCTCTGTAAAAAAATCAATAAAATGTATTTAAAAAAATGTTTAGTAACCAAAGAGCAGGGAAACCTGTGTCTTATATTCAAACTGATGGCCCATATCAGTCTCCACTTTCTACCATGAACAGTCAAAATGGACTCAGACTGACTTTCTAACTAACTAAACAAAAGTTTTTATGTATTAGTATGAGCATGATAGCATGAGCAAGAAGGGAAGTGACTCTAACAGTGTTATTTTATTACTCAATGAACTGTTTGGAGAAATAGACTCTGTGAAATTCATACACTTTTGTTTGGTTTTCAATTTCAAATATTGCTTTTCCTTCCCCTGTCAACTAGAAAAAATTCCCAATTCCTTAACAGATGGAATAATAAGTGATGTTTCAATCTTGCATCTCAAAGAATAATAGCATAGTAGTTGGAGCTTTCTCAGCATAAACAACAAATATATTTTAATACACTCAACAACTTTTACTTTGGCAAATATTTAATTTAAACAAAATCACAGGAGACAAAGAATATCTAAATAGCCAACATTTTAATTTTGTTTTGAGATCAGCAGTAATTTAAGTAAATGTGGGTTGGACAGCTTTCTAAAAGATTAAGCTGTGGACTTGTGTCTACAGTAAAGTGTAAGTTGGAGACATGTTAAGTTGGTCTGGAAAGTTTCTAAGGGTCTTTGCACCTTCAGGCTGGATAGAAACTTTTAACCAACTCATACTGTCAGCACAGGAAGGAAGAGACTGCTTGTTGAGTAGCCCTGTAAAATGGCATTTCTGAAGGCAAATTGTTTCTCTCCAAATCCCTTGGCTGATAGGAATGCCTGGGAATGTACTCATTTCTGGCATTGTGCTTTACAAGGAAACTCAAAAGGTGCTGGGAACCTGGGTTGGTTATGTATTGTAAACCTTCCAAGGGGCTTCATATCACAAAAGAACAACCCAAACTCCACAGAGAGTGGCATTTTAAGAAGAACCAGTGCTTGTACCGTTGTTGTCTTGCCATTTCATGTAGATTGGCAAGGGTCTAAAGGTCAAAAATCTCTGGGTTCACTGTCCATTGACTGTATCTTAGCCATGAAGCTCTTGGGAGGCTGAGTCTCAACCTGAGCCCAAGGGTTCAACCAGAGCTGCTTGTATCTGCCAGTGCAGTGAGTTAATCCTGGTGTAACCGGCGGGATTCAGCTCTGGGTTAACCTGTCAGTACAAAGTCTATTGCCATGTCTATCAAGGGTCATACAAACTGGCTATTTGCATATGTGGTAAGTATTCTACATGGATAGCACTAAGTGCTATAAATGGGTCTGTACTTGTGCCAAGGAAATAGCTATACACACTGCAGACATTTTGGCTTTCTCCTGGCGCTTCTCAGGTGGTGTGAGTTCTGGCAGGAGCCCAGCTCCAGGATGGAAATTGGGTTCTTTGTCCCACCAGCTATGTTGGGCAGCTTCACAGGGCATGTGAGGCAGTTCCAACTGGCAAACAGCCCCTTCCTTTTAATAAAGCCGTCAGCACCTTCCTTAGGGGAGAAACACTGAGAAAAAGCTGGTCTTCACTGAAGACATTAAGATGGCTATCTTTATCACAAGATCTTAAGCGGAACTTATCTAGAATATCAATGTATTGCAAAAAAAAAGTCTAAAGGTTAGTCATCATCACCATCATCATCATCACAATTGCCATCATTATCATCATTAAAATACAAGGCAGAATTCATTAGTGCCCCGAGGGCTCTGAGGCTCCCAGGGTGGAACAATTATGACTTGGCACCTGTATTGCCAGAACATCTTGTAAGCAGGGACAGTGCCAAATGAGCACATGTGAGCAAGAATACACAGCAAGGAGGAAATGTTTATTTTATTAGTGAGTATTAAATCTAACTAGAAGCAGGAAAGATCTGCTCCATCTGCTCTGTGGACAGAGCCATCCAGACTATAAGACAACAGACAACTACTAGTGTAGAAGTCATGGGGAAAGACAAAAGATGTGCATCTGGCCCTTTGGCAAAACTTGGCAAATAAGCATTTTCCAGCTTAGACATACCTTTTACCAGCCCACCGTCTTAGAGGAGGGAAACTTTGTAAATCAAATCCATATGCTTTGCTGCTCATCAAACATTGATTATTATTGTTCTTCTGGGCAAGTAGGAAGAGTGGTTAGCTTGTGCCTTTTGCATATATAAATATATTGTCCATGAAGACTGCTTGCTTTGCTTGTTAGTTCATAAACTTGCAGATAATATGAGGGGGAAAAGGAAGTTCAGTGTGGGCCAAAAGCACAACTTGATTTATTTCTACCTACATAGTAGCCTAATATTGACTCTGGAGAGTGTTTTCCTTTCTTTTTTCTTTTCTTTTTAAAAAATACAGTTTTATTGAGTTGTAAGTGATATATGTTAAACAGCATATGTAAAGGCGGAAGGGCGGTGCGAGAGTACAGACCTGCCAATAGGGATGCAGAGGAAATGCCCGGCCCAGGACCTTCCCTCTACCAATCAACAGGGGCCACACATGTTACCCCACCCACTACTTCTGGCCCTATAAATCCTTTCTTTTCCTGAAAACCCGCACTTCCTGCCCCGTCGCACTGCTGTGCCGGTAGGCGAGCGGGAAGTCCGAGTTAACTTGAATAATAAAGCTCTCATGTTCTTGTAGCGGTTTCAGGACTCCCTCGTGGTTTTGGGGGGTTTACGACATCTGGGCATTGCATTGGATATTTATGCACAACACATACATAAATCTTACAACTGATAATTTTATATGTAGAATATATATCCATGAAGCTATCATTGCAATTATAACATATTCAGTACCAAAGAGTTTTCTTGTGTCATTTGTAATTTGTGCACATCTGATCCTTCTGCCCTAATCTCTCCTTCCCCTACTGATCTGCTTTTTGTTACATATAGATTACTGAGCATTTCCTAGAATTTTATATAAATACTAGAGGCCTGGTGCATGAAATTTCTGCATGGAGGGGGAGGGTCTCCTCAGCCTAGCATGCACCCCCTCCAGTCCAGGACCCTTCAGGGGATGTCCGACTGCCGGTGTAGGCCCAATCCCAGCTATTGGGTCTACACCGGCAGTCAGACATCCCTTTCACAATCCTAGACCACTGGCTTCTAATTGCTCATTTGCCTGGCTGCCTGATTGCCCTTAACTTCCCCCCCACCTGCCAGCCTGATCATCCATCACTGCCTCTGCATGCTGGCCTGATTGCCCCAACTGCCCCTCCTGCCAGTCTGGTTGCCCCCAACTGCCCCCCTGACCAGCCTGCTCACCTCTTACTGCTCCCCCCCCTTGCTGGCCTGGTCATCCCTCACTAATACCCTCTGCCGGACTGGTCATAGGCAGTCATCTTGTGAGGGTGTGAAGGTTAATTTGCATATTACCTATTTATTATATAGGATAATCATACACTACATACTTTTTTGTTTAATTTCTTTCACTCTAATCATGAATTATGTATTTTTTTGTTTAATTTCTTTTACTCTTTATATTAATTTTGAGATTCATATACATTGTCATGTATCAATAGTTCATTATTTTGTATTGCAGAGTGGTATTCTATTATATAGATAAAGACTCTTTTGTTTACCCATTTACATGTTGATGATATTTGGATTGTTTCCAATTTTTTAACTATTATAAATAAAGCTGTATGAACATCCTGTACAAGTTTTATGGAGAGAGATGCTATTATTTCTTTTACATAAATATGTAAGAGTGAAATAGCTGAATCATATGGTAGTTAGAGGTTAATTTTAAGAAATTTCCACACTATTTTCCAAAGTGGGTTGTACACCTTATATTTCCATAAGCAGTGTATGAAAGTTCCAGTTCTTCCATTCTTGAAGACATTTGATATAGTAAGCACTGAAATTTTATTTGTTTCAGTTGTGCAGTGATATCTCATTGTGATTTTAACTTGCATTTCTTAATGACTAATTATCTTGAACATCTTTTCATCTTCTTATTTGCAATCTGCCTGACTTTTCTGGGGAAGTGTATGTTCAGATTTTTGGCCTATTAAATTTTTAAAACTTGAATTTATTGGGATGACATTGATTAATAAAATTTTATAGGTTTCATGCGTATAATTTCTTTTTTGTAGAATTGTATAATACAGCATCTCTATATTATATTGTGTGTTCACCACCTCAATTCAAGTCTCCTTCCATCACCATTTCCCCCTGCTTTTACCTTCTTCTATACTTTCTCCCAATGCCTCTTTCCCTCTGCTAATCAAGCTGTTATCTGTGTCTATGACTTTTTTTTTCTTAATCCCTTCACCTTTTTCCAGATTTGAGTGAAATCATATGGTACTTATCTTTCTCTGACAGGTCTTATGACCCAGTGATTCCACTTCTAGGAATACATCCAAAGAAACCAGAAATACTGATTCTAAACAATAGGTTCACCCCTATGTTCATTGCAGTGTTATTTACAATAACCAAGATCTGGAAGCAGCCTAAGTGCCCATCAGTAGATGAGTGGATCAAAAAGCTGTGCTAACCAGTTTGGCTCAGTGGATAGAGTGTCGGCCTGCGGACTGAAAGGTCCCAGGTTTGATTCCTGTCATGGGCATGTACCTTGGTTGCGGGCACATCCCCAGTGTGGGGTGTGCAGGAGGCACCTGATCGATGTTTCTCTCATCGATGTTTCTAGCTCTCTATCCCTCTCCTTCCTTCTCTATAAAAAAAATCAATAAAATATATATTTTTAAAAAGCTATGCTACATTTACACAATGAAATGCTACTCAGTTGTAAAAAGGAAGGACATTTTACACTTTGCAATAGCATGGATGGACCTGAGAGCATTATGCTAAGTGAAATAAAACACTCAGAGAAAATAAAATGTCTGTTTTAAATTCTTAAATTTTGAGAGCTCCTTATGTATTCTTCAAGCAACTCCATTGATTATATAACTTACAAATATTTTTCCCAGTATGTGGCTTGAATTTTCTCTCTCTCAGTAATGTTTATTAAAGAGCAGGCTTTTAATTTCAATGAAGTCCAATTGATCAATTCAACCTTTTGTAAAAATGTTTTTTATTGATTTCAGAGAGGAAGGGAGAGGGAGAGAGAAAAAAATATCAATGATGAGAGAGGATTATTAATTGCCTGCCTGCTGCACACCCCACACCGGGGATCAAGCCTGCAACCTGGGCCTGTGTCTTGACTGGGAATCCAACCACGACCTCCTGGTGTATAGGTCAATGCTTAACCACTGAGCCACGCCAGCCAGGCCAATTCATTCTTTTATGGATTGTGTTTTTGGTACAATACCTAACAAGTCTTGCTTAACCTAATATCACTGATTTCCTCCTGTGTTTTCTCTTTCTCTTTCTTTTCATCCTTTGGTGCCAGGAGCAGAAGTGGGAGAGCTGTTTTCCAGATTTTAGGAGATTCTTGCTTCCTGCATTGGACAGCTCTGTGCCATCTGGCCATTTGCCGTTCGAATTTGACGCATTAGAAACGAGGTGGGTACAGGAGCCTTGAAAATTTGCTGTGAAACCTCATAGTCCAACTCAGAAAAAAGCCACTAATTGCTTTTATGGAACTTGTCACAAAAGTTTCAGATGTACACAGTAGGTTTTTCCAAGAAAAAGAAAGAAGACATTTTATACAGTTTTTTTTGAAATGTTAACCAGTGGCATTTATTGTTTAGAAAAACTGGAAAATGGGAAGAACTTTCTTGGTGTTTTAATCTTAAAGTGTAAATAAAATATTCTTTCCATTTGTGCTAATTTGGATTGTATACTTCTAGATAGTGAGCTTCGCTAAGGTCTCAAAATAAATAATGTAGATGCTAAATGAAGAGTTCTAGGGACTTAACATTTAGCTGATAACAATGTGGGCTTCAATGTTCCATTTGGTCAGCATTTTTAAAAATATTTTCATGAGTTATAATTCTGGTCTGAGCTCTGTTGGCTGAAATTGCCTTTATTCAAGGAAGATTTTATATGATATTTTCCTAACAATCCTAGTGTTTTAAGTCACCAATGAAATTCCCTCCTTAAAGCCACCTACTTTAAAGTAAACCTCATACCTTCGAGAACAAACTTATTTCAGACAGCTACACAAATGTTAATTCTTATAGAGCAGCTATTCTAAAAGTTGCTTAGTTATCATCATGTGATCCTTTTAAGGGAAATCTATTCTGATATTATTACTGATACTGCTCATTACTTTTGGGGCTTTTGAGAGCATTTTGCAGAAGATGTGGTTGTTTTGCATGCCGAAGTTTAGATTTAAATCTCTGCACTGAGTAGGGTGTCTGTCACTAAAAGTGGTTCAAGTAGTTGAAAATGTCATTAGAAATGTTTTGCATTTGGCAGTATAAATGCTAGCTGAAGGGTTTGAAATGCTCCGAGGAGGGAGGAAGAGGGATTTGAATTTCTTGCCATGGGTCACCACGAGAGCACCTGTTAACAATTTACACAAGGATTATTTTTTAAAGCGAAACTGTTCAAGTTGAGTTCTTTTCCTTGAGGCAGGCCAAGGACATGGCTGGGCTCACCCATTTTTAGCAGCTGACATGTTAATGAGACCATTCCATCGAAATGAGTGAAGTACTACTACCATTTGTGGACTTCCCACTGGTTTCTAAAACACTTATTGAACTTCAGAAAGGGCTTCCAAAATAAATTAAAAATAATTTTAGATGGAGCATCTACGCATCCACAAACAGTCCGCACTTGTGTTACTTTAACTCGGCTCATAGCATGTCTGATGCTTTTTCCAAAGAGTTGGTGCTTTGGCAGCTACATGATGATACAAATGAAATCCAGTAGAGCTTGTAATCCAACTTAGTGAACTTTTCAAAATTTTAATTTGTCTATTATTTTTGGAAAACAACCAAAACATCCACTGACCAAAAAACCATTTGTTAGTTATCAATAGGTAGCCTGCAAAACTAGAGAGAGTTATTTATTTGGTACTACAGGAAAGTCCTACAACAGTGGGAGGAAATGGAGCTCTTCTCTAGCTTCCAAATCTTAAAGTAGCATTATTATCAGGAGTAAGTTATCATTTCGGAGTCAAATATGAATTGGTCAAAGCACTTATCTATTCTGGTTTTGTTATAATCTAATCTAATCTAATCTAATCTAATAAAAGAGTAATATGCAAATTGACCGTTACCCGAGACACCTACACCATGCTCACCAGCCAAGCCACGCCTCCCAGCCAATCAGAGCGGCTGTATGCAAATTAGCCCAGCCAAGATGGAGGCCGGCAGCCATGGAGCCAGAGCAAACCAGAGGATTCTGTTGCAACTGCCTGCCTAGGCTGGCTGAGCCTCTGCTCACGGCCAGGCCCACCAGCCAATCAGAGCATCTATATGCAAATTAATCCAGCCAAGATGGAGTCTGGCAGGGCGGCTTTGCACTGGGAGCCTCCGTGGCCAGCATAGCTGTGCCAGGTGTGTCAGCTCAGTGGGGGGGTGTCCAGCCTGGGGCCTCCTTGGGGCATCCAGGAGCGCCTGCCCCAGGTCCACTGCCTGGCTCCAGCCCCCGGGGGCCTCCACCAGGGGTGCGGGAAAGTGGGTCCTCCACGGGGCTTGTAGGAGTAGCCATTCTGGGTCCGCTGCCTGGCTCCGCCTCCTCGGGGGCAGGCAGGAGCACCCGTCTAGGGTCCCCTACCTTCATCCGCCCCCAGGGGCCTCCACAGGGTGTGGGAGAGCATCTGCTGCACAGTGTGGAGAATCCAAAGCCAGTCTGCTGCCCAACTCCACCCCGGGTCTGTTTTTTCAGCAGCAGGGCCTCATGGAGGGATCCTGCACCAGCATCTGCCCCTGGTTCACCACCCAGCTCTGCACCAGGTGTGTCCCCTCAGCAGTAGGGGCCCACCAGGCATGTGCGATCGTGGGCCCTCTGGTGGGAAATGTCCAGGCCTGCACTCACCAGCCCTCCCACCCCCCAGTGCATGAACCCTGAAGGGGCAGCCTGAAAGTGGCCCTCATCCCCTCACCCAGGCTGGCTAGGCATGCCAGCGGGTGGACATCTCCCCCGAGGTGTCCCAGACTACAAGAGGGCACAGGCGGGGCTGAGGGACCCCCACCCCCCCCAGTGTACAAATTTTTGTGCACCGGGCCCCTAGTAGCTTATATTTTTTCCAAATGACTTTTATATTAATTACTTTATCGGACTCTCACTATGCACATGAGAGCAACTAGAAACACAGAGAAGTATTTTGCTCAAATAATATTGCCAGTTAGCAAAACCTGGATAAGAGAACTGGCTTTCTCTAATTGCTTTTCTCTAGAAATTGGTGCCATTTTTGTTTCTTTAAAGCTCCTCTTTTTCTTTTAATAGAATATTCAACTACATTGTTAATATCTATTTATAGATGAGAATTAAAAATGAATGTCAATTAACTTGGTGGCAGAAGAATGAAAACACTGAGAGAGTCCCATATATTATTCCGACACCGAATTTCCCATTTTCAGAAGATAAAGTTCTTGTGCAGCCCAAGGTTTAGGTTCGAGACTTCGACACAGCATCGAGGAGCGTGCCTCTCACTAAAGCTTCTTTTCAAGAGATTCCCTGAGAGGAGGCCTATCTGTGACCACGCTACTGTTTGGTGGGCATAGCTCTTGATGTACTTCTCCCCCATGTGTGTTGTCAGTGCTCTACTCCTGCACTCCAAAGATGTGGGCTCAATCCTCCGTCAGGGTATGAGGCACATGCAAGAATCAACCAATGAAGGCATAAATAAGTGGAACAAGTCGCAAATCTCTCTCTCTCTGTCTCGTCTCTCTCTCCCTCTCTCTCTCATTAATTTCCTCGCCACATAGAACTTCTAGAGGCTACCCACATTCCTCCACGGTCTTTCCTCCATTTTCAAAGTCAAACATCCAGTCCCTCTCAGACTGCTGTCTCTCTCCCTCTTTTTTTTTTTTTTTAAATATTTTATTGATTTTTTTTTACAGAGAGAGGAAGGGAGAGGGATAGAGAGTTAGAAACATCGACCAGCTGCCTCCTGCACTTCCCCTACCTGGGATGTGCCCGCAACCAAGTACATGCCCCTGACCAGAATTGAACCTGGGACCTATCAGTGCAGGCCGGCGCTCTATCCACGGAGCCAAACCAGTTAGGGCAGTCTCTCCCTCTTTTTTTAATTTCTGATTTCCTCTTTCACTTTTACGACCCTTGTGATTACATCAGACTCATCCAGACAACCAAGATAATCTCTCTATTTTGCAGTCAGTTATTTGCCTCCTTATCATGTACAAACTCTATTCCTTCTGTCATGTAATATGACATATTTAGAAATTCTGGGTTTTAAAACCTGGATGTCTATGGGAGACCATTATTCTGTTTACCACCCTCCCCTCCCTTTCCATTGGTGTATGTATGCCCACCATCAGCATAATGTTATTGAACTTTATTTTTTATCATTACATTTATTATTACTTAATATTATGGGCCCAGTGCACAAAAATTTGTGCACTCAGGGAGGGGGGATCCCTCAGCCCGACTTGTGCCCTCTCATAGTCTGGGACCCCTCAGGGGATGTCCACCTGCTGGCGTGCCTGGCCAGGCTGGGTGAGGAGCTGATGACAGTTTGTAGGCTGACCAAGCCCTCCCCACCCCCCCCCACCAGCCCCACCCCACTTCAGGCCCTGTCAGCCCAGCTGGCCCTGCCTGCCCCGTGGCCAGCCATGGCCACCTGCTGCTATTGCCACCCACCCCATGGCTGCCAGCCTCCATCTTAGCTGGGTTAATCTGCACACAGCCACTCTGATTGGCTGATGAGCATGGCTTAGGCATCTCAGAGAGATGGCTCATTTCCATATTACTCTTTTATTAGAGTAGATGTTAGTATAGATTTACTTGTTTATTTTCTGCTTCCCCTACTGGTTTGTGTCATAAGGCAAATACTTTGTCTTATACATTGCTACATATAGAGCCATGCCAAAAGCATAGTAGGTGCTCAATAAATATTTCTTGAATGAATAAAAATAAAACTTGTCACTGACGACTGTCAATTTGATCTCGATAGCATCTTCCACATATCCATTCCTTTTTTTTAATTTAAAATTTTTATTGTTGACACTATTGCAGATGTCCCCTATTTCTGCCCCCTTTGCCCACCTCCACCCAGCCCTAGATAGTCTTTGTCAGGTTTTTCCACTGTGAAGTTACCTGCTTTTCACCTTTTCATACTTGACCCTTCAAAATCAAGTCACTAAGTGTGATCGATCAACAAGAAATGAGGAGCTCAGGTGGGGGAGTATCTATAGAAATTATTTCAATTATTTTATACAGGAGATTTATCTTTTCTTATTTACTTATTTATTCATTTGTATCAGCATGAACTCATGGATGCTTATTTTATAGTTTGGGTTACAAGCTAATGCATTATTAGTTCTTTGCTTAGAATTGCCCACAGTTTTAGCCATTGGGAGCTCTTTCCATTTGGTTCCTATAATACCTTTGATATGCCCCCACCCCTTTATTTTCTGAAGCTTCCTTACTTTCTAGCACTGTACATTGCTCTGGATTGCCTTATCAGCCCTAGAATCAGCTATGGAATGCTGACTCCTTTTTTTGGGGGGGGGGAGAGAATATATTAGAAAACGAAATCTGGGGACAGAGTGTAGATGAGCACTAATAATTTATTTCTTTTTTCTTCTTTATTTTTTAACTAATGGCAATGGGCTTCACTTTACTTTTACAGCAACCTATGGCTTGATCCTATCTCTTTAGCAAAGTGCCAGAAAAATGTTTTATTATCAACATTTTTGCCTCAAGACAATTTAATAGTCACTTGGTTTACACTACTTAAAATAGTTCAGTTCTATTTCCTTTTGTATGGGGCACCCGGCTCAGTTTTATGTAATACCACAGACTATATATCTCTGCTTTCTCCTCTCATCTCAATTTCACTCTCTCAAGGGGTAGCAATTGCACAATCCATTTGTGTTGTCCCACCATGCACAGATCTTTATAAAAAGACCCTTAGCTTTTGATGCCAGTCCTAGGAATTTAATGTGCAAAATGGAGCATAATAAATGCAGTGGACACTTGTTATAGATAAGAGATATATCCTGACACTTTAAAATCCCAAATTTTAAGCATCACATTAACAAGATATATTCTGTAAGCAATTACTAGTAGAAAGCAATAAAGCTTGTTGAGAGATTCTGACTGGCTCTAAATGACTTGCTAAAGACTTAGGTTAAAAATTCAAGAAAACTAGAAATTAACACATATCATAAACTTCTAGGGTATGTGCTACATTTTCATTAATATTTTTATTTTTCATTGGGGTTTTATTTTTCATTGTGGTTTATAATATTAGTTTCACTTATGCCACACAGGGATTAGACATTTATATAACGCATGAAGTGATCAACTCAGAAAATCGAGTACCCACCTGACACCATACATAGTTATAACAATATGAATGACCATATTCCCTATTGGGCATTCCACATTCCCGTGATCATTCTTTAACTACCAATTTGTACTTCTTCACCCCTTTGCCTTTTTTCACCCAGCTCCACAACCTCCTTCCCCTCTGGCAACCATCAATTTATTCTGTGTATCTATGAGTTACGTGCTAAATTTGAAAATTTCACATATCAGATCTAAGAATGCCAAAGCCTTAATTTGATATAGAAGCAGAAGCTTACATTTCATTTGGAATATATTTCTTGAATCCTATCAGAACCAGCTGTTGTGATGCAATGATAGAAAATGGGTCACCTCACTATTGCCTCTTCCACCTTGATCTTGTCTCCATTTTCCCACAGTCGACTGGAAAGTCAGATAGAAGGTGAGGTTGGCAAGGATGGGAACTAAACAATAGAGACAATATTGTTTGAGAGATATGAAGAATGTGTGTAGGAATATGAAGTGTGTGGATGTCAGTGAAGAAGAAATGGCTGATCAAGGAAAATAGAATGCTGTAAATTAGGAGGACCAGAAAGACACGTTATGGGTTGAGACTTGATGGAAATGAGACATATGTATGGAATGGGCAGGGGGAGGGAAATATTCCAGGTACAGGAAACACAAAGTACAAAGGCCTAGATGCTTTGCTGACATGTTCTAAGAATGATAAAAATGCATTCCCACTGTCAGTGGTTTCTAGATGTTTCTTGGGAACTTCTAATTATGGTCTCTCTCTAAAAAATTTAGCCTAGTTCTGAAGTCTGAGAATCATGAAGATAATCTTGAATCAGGATGTTGTCACATTTTCCTGATTTTAAACAGGTAAACTTCTTTTTGCTTTCTTCGAAATTTTTCCAGACAAGTCCTTGGAAATACTGAGGGCAAATACAAGCAAGGATTTGACTTCACTGCCTATGCCTGGAAATTATTTAACTCCCCAGGAAAATGTGGTGATTTTTCTCTAACATACACAGCTCTCTAAAATGTTTCATTAATTCTCAGCAGTGGGTTAAATCTTCCCATAAGCAAGACCAGGGAAGTTTGCTTTAAGCCTGTTTATTTGTAACAGGTGTTAGAATTTGACATTTGGTTTGACTTATCCATATTTTTTTTGGAGACTGTAAAATAAGAAAGCATCTGAAATATGCATAAACTTTTTATGTAGAAAGCAACTTACAGATATATGAGTAGAATAAAAAAAGTTTTCAATAAAACTCTTCTTGTTACTTTAGGTTTGAAAAGGCTCGATGCTTTTCTAATGGTTCTCAGCCAGCTGATTTTAGTCCAAAAGGCTGAGAGAAACATAATAAGAAACCTGTTCTTGTAAAATGTTCAGTCTGTCTGAAACGAGTTTGAGCAGGAAGTGTTGGTGAGAAGCCTGTTCTCTCAGCATCTCCATCCTGCTTTCTCATTCCAGGAAACTTCCTCCACACCCAAATGAGTACTGAAATTTCAGTGATTTTTTAATTTATTTATTACCAAGTCTATTAAATGGAAAAGAGGCAAGTGGATCCAATGTGTCAGCACAGCCTAACAACATAGCTGTTCTCATTTGCTCCTGATGGTACTGTCGTTTTCAATTCAAGATGGCTTTGCCATTTCTCAGAGCTGAGCATTGATCCTTAAAACTTAGAGGTACACAATTACTTCCCGGTCCTCTCACCACTGCCAGCCCTCTGCACGGACGAGAGACCACTTTCTTTCTTGCTCTTTACTGTTTTCCCAGGATCCCCCACAATGTCTGTCACATGAAACGTGTTCAGTGAAAATGCATTAAATATCTGAATGGTCAGTCCTAACAATTGTCTGTCTGTGGCATCCAATTCTGAGAACTCAAAATCAAAACCAGACTCTAGCAACTCTTTACCCAGAATTTACCATCTCATGTCTTCAGTATTTATTCAATTTTTATCTTAGGAATAACTCAAAGTGAATACTCTTAATAACTCTCAAAATACAAGAAACATTTTTATAAGAAAAAATTTTTTTCAGATAAAGATAATGAAATAGAAGAAAGTCAGATGACTTGTTTGCAATCAGATGATTATTTTAGCACTAATTCTATGTTCACAAGAATTATTGCCAATAATAATATTGGTAATAACAATAAATAATGTTTAGTTCTTCTCATTCAAAATTATATATATATATATATATATATATATATATATATATATATATCCCATTATATATTAAATGCCATAATAGATACGTATGTATGTATGAAGACATAAGAATCTAAGAAAATAGGTATCTAATTTTGAGGCATTTAATAATAATAATACTTATAGAGATAGTGTATGCCAGCTACTCAGCTAAATCTAGACATTGCATAATATATAGATTTTTATTTGAACATTTAAATTTATTGTTTGTCTTTCAAGTTTACATACTACTTGAGGATTCAAGACACACACATGACATAATATTTGCCAAAAAACACACAAATGACTCTAAATAACTACAACTCAAATTACTACAACCAACAGGAGAGTGTGCCCAGGTGAAGATATAATACTTCATGGGAGTATTTTCTACAGAAAGTGAATTTGAATCTATGTGGGAAGCTGTGAAAGTATATTTTTATAAAGATGGACTACAAATAATTATGTGAAAAAGATAAACATTTACTTTTTAAATAATCTTTTGTGTTGAGATATAAAAGACATATGACATTGCATCAGTTTCAGGTGTGCATTGCAGTGATTCAATATTTGCATATATTGTGAAATGACCACAGTGAGTCTAGTTAACATCTATTACCACACAAACTAAGATCTATGGATACAGACTTTTTTCTTGTGATGAGAACTTTTAAGATCTACTCTATTAGCACCTTTCAGATTATAATACAGTATTAACTATAGTCACAGACTGTCCATTACATTCTCATGACTTATTTCATAACTGGAATTTTATACCTTTTGACTACAAAACCTTTATTTCCTAATATACAATATGTTTCTGGTTAGCTAATAGTAATAACAACAGCAAAATAATACCATCTTATTCTTATACAAGAGGCTTGGTGTGCGAATTTGTGCTCCAATGGGGTTCCTTGGCCCGGCCCGTGGGATCAGGCCAAAACCAGCTCTCTGACATCCCCTGAGGGGTCCCAAATTGTGAGGGGGCACAGGCCAGGCAGAGAGACCCCTCCGGTTCACGATTGGGGCAGGGAAGTGTTGCTGGAGGTTAGCTGGCTGGGGAGGGACAGCTGGATAGCTCCAGGGCACACCTGACCCATCTTGCTCAGTCCCAATCAGCCAGAGCCCAGCAGCAAGCTAATCTACCAGTCAGAGCACCTGCCCCCTGGTGGTCAGGGCACATCATAGCGAGCAGTTCAGCAGCCTTAGCATATCATTAGCATATTATGATTTGATTGATTAAACAGATGACTAGATGACCAGACACTTAGCATATTAAGCTTTTATTATATAGGATCTATTTTCTGTTTAAGAAAACAATTTTATTTGATTTGTAGATTAATGTTCTTAATGTGATAAGATCAGCTTTAATAAAAATAAAAAGGAAGTGAAAGAATCCTTGTCATAAAAGCTTGAAAAAAGTGCAACATTTGAAACCTTAATATGTGGTATATGTTAAAGTAACAGGCACTCCACTGTGCTGTCATGAATTCCTTTTAAATTGTTTATAAAATTGTCCGAGTTCCCATAAGCTCTCCCCCACCCCTTCCAACCCCACGTCACCCAACTCCCACCACATACAAAATGCTCTTTGTGTTGAGAAGAAAGGTGTGGTTTCCGTAATTATGAACAGAACTGTTTAGAACATTCACCAAGTGACTCCATCTTATGGGAGTCTATCTTAATGGACCTGTTTCAACTTAGATCTTCCTCAGTGGAGACTCCCAGTGTTATTTTTTATTTCTGTCATTGTCAAAGATGACACTTCTACTTCCCCATTTCATTACTGTGTCTTTCATGTTCAAGAATTTAAATTTTGTATTTTTTTAGAGAAAATCAATATGTTTGTTATATAGAAAGTGCTCAATTCATGTAGATTCCTCTTGCCCACTTTCCCCCTTTTTAGAAAATCATGTTAAGATGATTGAACTGAAAAGAAAATTGGAGAAAAAGCAGGATAAAATATTCTAGGCCAAGAATAAAATAATTTTTTTAAGTATGGTGATTGGGTTCAGACAGGAATCAAAGAAGCAACAGAGATGTGCATTTAAAATCATGTAAAATACTACCAAAGTTTCAGTAATAATCAGGAGCTAATGGCTTTGAGTGATGGTATAAACTATGTGTCATAGATTTCTGCATTTGTCTGTTCTAAGTCTTAGCATTTTTGTATAATCTACACTATATAGGAGAAATAAATTCAGTCTTTTAAAAGAGCATTTTCTGACTTGACCAAATAACACAACAACAACAAATTTAAAAGCAATTGTCTAGCTATTTCCTCTGTGATAGATAATGCGTAAGAAGAGCCTTTCGATGGAACAAAGAAAACCATCACTAGAAAGAGGTAAAAAAAAAAAAAAAAAGTAAAAAGTCGTTCCAAGCCAGAAGTAGAAATAGTGAATGAGAAGGTCCATCCAAGGAATAGGTCAGATTTACATCAGGGAACATCTGTTTTGATGCAAATATTCTACCGTGGAGTCAACAGCTCTCTTGGCATTTTGGATTAATTTAATACTCTTGCAATTGTTTTAGTGTTCTTTATAGGTACTAAAAACAAGTGTGTGACCAACACACTTGTTAGTGTGTAGTTTCATGTTAGAATGGGAGAGAAATAAACTGAAGAATGACATTTTGCTTCTTGGCTGTATGTTTCCCAGTAACATAATGTTTTATTCTTTATTCTATACATTTATTGAAGTTTACAGAAATATAAAAAATAAAGACACAGAATCCTTTTTAATGTTAGAATTGTTTTTATATCAGACTAGAGGCCTGGTGCACAAAATTTGTGCATGGGTGGGGTGCCTAGGCCTGGCTAGTGATCGGGGCTGGGCCAGCCAGGGCCTGCTGGCTGCTGGACAGGGCCTGCTGGGCAAAGCCTGGGGGCCTGCCAGCTGCTGACCAGAGCCTGCCAGCCATGAGGCCAGCTAGCCAGATGGGAACTGCCAGACAGGGCCTGCCAAATTGGAGGAGGAACCATGGGAGGTTTGCCGGCTCGGGGGAAGGACTGGTGGGGGTTGTCTGGCTGCAAGAAGTTTGCTATGGGAATGTACTGACCACCAGGGGGCAGCTCCTGCGTTGAGCATATGTCCCCTGGTGGTACTGTATGTCATAGCAACTGGTTGACAGGTCATTCTGGTTATTGTGGTTGTTTATTCATAACGGTCATATATATATATACTAGGGGCCCGGTGCACAAAAATTTGTGCACTCGGGGTGGAGGGAGTCCCTCAGCCC
>PVJC01033866.1:0-19133 GCA_004026665.1 Murina feae
GCGCGCGCCTCCGTACCTCTGTACTTTGCTTCTGCTGCTGCTCTGAGTCTCAGACTCTTCTCTGGTTGTAGGATTTTCACTCAGCCAGCCGTCCTGTGGGTGCGTGTGGTATCCGTGTGTTCTTTTCGCAGTTTTTCTGAAATAGTTGTTCACAGCTGCATATGCGGTGTCTACCCTATGCCGCCATCTTGTTTCTCTCACAGTGAGGTATTTTAAGAGAGAGACCACATTCATATCATGTTTATTATAGCTACTTTATTAATAAAATGTATGCATAAAATTTCCTGTGGCTAATTTATAAATTAAACTTTACCATAGGTATGTACATATAGAAAAAAAATAGTGTACATAGGGCTCAATACTATTCGCAATTTCAGGCTTCTACTGGGGATCTTGGAACAGAAGATGGGGAACTATATTTATAATGTATTAACATTGTTTTTTGCCTTATGTGTATTTCTACTTGTAGGTATTGAGTTTTTCAACTTGGTTCTGTTATTTCTCTATTGTTCTCTGCCTTCTACAGAATTTCATCTAACAGAATGTAGATTCTTACGGCGACAGTCTGTTTTATTAATTATAAGGAGTATGTCTCGGGCTACCAAACCAAGTATAATGAGTGTTTTGAATTAAATATTTAGTGTTTCATTGACTATTTCCTCCAACTTCCATTAGGACCTCTAGAAATAACGCTGCACTAATAAGCCTTTTGTTTGTTTTGGGCCAATACGCATATTGATGTGGAATGAGCTATTGCTGTAGTGCTTAGGGTGTGGTAAGCTTTTCTTGATAACTTATCTTTGCTTTAGAACAGTTTATTTTGGGTGAGAAGTCACGTTTCTGTCATTGCAGGAAACACTTCATTTTGTCCCCTTATGTCTGACAGTAGCACTGTTTCGAGGACGGGAAGAAATTTTTGATGATGGCATGAAATAAGAAATTGTAAAAGTGTGCGAAGATTATAAAGGGCTTCATATTAGCAGTTTTTACTAAGACAGGTGGTCTGTTTGAACAGGATGTATAGAATTACATTTGGACTTTTAACCTCATTTTCTTCTTCCTTTGAATACAGTTGGTTTATTTGAGTAGCACAGGCTAATGTCTCACCCTAGGTGAGTAGCACTTTTAATTTCTTAGGACAGTTAAGAATTTTGCTTTATTATATACAGAACATTTCCCTCTTCAGTGTAGAGTTCTTTGAGTTGACAAGCACATGTAGTTGTGTATTACCATCACAGCCATAATAAAGAAAGTTTCATCTCCCTGAAGAGTCCCTGCAGCACTGTAGTCACACCCTGCCAGCCATCCGAGCCCCAGTCTGTTCCTCTCCTTCTTTTCTTTTCCAGGTTGTTGTCACAGATGAAATCATATAAAATGTAGTCTTTGAGTCTAGAAATTTATTCATATTGTTGTGTGTATTGTTCCCTTTTTATGACAGAGTGGCAGTCCCTTGTATGGATGCCACAGTTTATTTATCCATTTGCCAGTTAAAGGACATTCGAGCTGTTTTCATTTAGGGGCAGTTATGCATAAAACAGCATAATTATTTGTGTAGAAAGTCTTATGGGACAGAACTTTTCATTTCTCTTGGGTAGTTGTCTAGAAGTAGTGATTTTGAGTCATCTGGAAACCTCTTCTAGAGGGACGCTTAGCATTTTGCATCCCCAGAGTTCCTGTTACTCTGCCTCCTCACCAGCAGTATTGTCTTTTTATAAGAGCCATTCTAATAGATGTGTAGTGGTATCTCATTGAGCTTTTAATTTGTATTTTCCTAATTACTAGTAACGGTGAGGATCTTTTCATCTGCTCTTTTGCCACCCATGTAAGTTCTTTGGTGAAATATCTACTCATACCTTTTGTCCTTATATTGGGTTGTTTGGGTTTTTTATTTTTGACTTTGAGAGTTCTTTATATATTTTGGATACAAGTCCTTTTGCAGGTATGTGTTTTTCAAAGCCAGTCGGGGACTTGTCTTTGTAACATTACCTTTCAAAGAGCAGAAATCTTTTATTTGGGGGCAGACCAATTTATCAGTTTTTTTCTTTTATGAATTATGCTTTTGATATCTACTTAAGAACTCTTTGCCTAACCGAAAGCCACAAAAATCTTCTGTGTTTTCTTCTAGAAGTTTTATAGTTTCAGTTTACCTTTAGGCCTGTAATTCATTTTGAGTTTCTTTTTGTGTGGTACAAAGTATGAATCAATGTTCATTTTTTGCACATGGATATGTAATTATTTCAGCAACATTTGTCAAAAAGATTATCCTTTATCCATTGAATTTGGCTGTTGTAGCCGCACTGGTGGTTGACTTTTTAAAAAAGAAATTAATCAAAAGACCAATGATAAAATTGGAAAACATTTGAACTCCCTGCCCCCTTTTTCAAGAGGTTGACCTAATCCTCATCTGTACAGGACATTGTGAAACATTCCCCCTCTGGTTATACCGTCAAACTTCAGCCAGTAGCTTGAAGAGGACATGAGCATCCTTATACTACCCATTCATCTCTCCTTCAGATTCTGCTCTGATGGTGGTCTGTCTTGAGATGGTTACCATCTGAAACATAGAAGCCACAACTGCAAATTATTAAAGCCACATTTTTACCTTTATAAATCGATTTAATGTTTAAATAATAGATTATAAACATCAAAGCAGTTTTTTAGTGAAAAATGATGCTGCAAACAGCCAGAATCACTTGGATTTAAAAGAAGTCAGCACCTAGACACCGTTGAAGTGTGAAGGAAAAATTACTCTTTTTTTCTGGGAGATAAAAATTTTTGCAGCAGATTTTGATTAGACCACATGTACAATAAGTCCTCACTTACCATTGTGGAAAGATTCTGTGACTTTAAGCAAAAATTATGTGTACTGAAACCAGGTTTACCACAGGCTAATTGATATAAACAAGTTAAGTGCATCTCATCAACATTATAGCATATAACATTGAATGAAAGAACATTATTTTTCAAGTACCTAATGTGTAAATCTTGACATTTTAGAGACGATTAGGGCCCTTTATTCCTTTATTTAAGTTCCTAAAGGCCCGGTGCATGAAATTCGTGCACAGGTGCAGTCCCTAGGCCTGGCCAGCAATTGAAGTGCGAGCATCTGGCGTGGAAAGGAAGGTCTGAACAGCACCTGGGCCCCCTCCACCTGAGTCATTGGACCCCCAGCCACCACTGAGTCATTGGACCCCCAGCCACCACTGCTAGTCACCATCTGTGGGGTGATTGGCTGAGCAATCAGGCCCCACTCGCACCTGCCTTGCCCTGGCCCCACCCACTCACCTGCTCCACCATCTGCCGCAGTCCTGCTCTCATTGGAGCCCATCGGGGCCTGCAGCACCTGCACTACTGGCCGCTGCCAGCACCATGTCGCTGATGCCCACCATGCTCTTCGCTACCCCCTGGTGGTCAGTGCACGTCATAGTGAGTGGTCGAACTCCCAGTTGAGGGGACAATTTGCATATTAGGCTTTTATTATGTAGGATAGTTATATCACAAGTTCTTGGAAGCTACAGAAGTGTACTCTGAGAAGACATCAAGAATACTAAAATGGTATGGTTTGAATGTGAAGGAACATTTTTGGAAAATCTGCGTCTCATTCTGCTTTGTTCTAATACTCTTCTTCATGAGTACCATCAAGCCAGAGATTATATTTTTAGTTATTCTTCCAGTTCCTCTGTCAGGTCTCAGCCTAGCTGTCACTTCCTCTGAGACCCTTTTTTCCTATCTCCTCATTTAGGTTTGAGTCTTTCCTCTCCATCACCATTCACCCCACCCTCTGCCATGTATTCATGGCATTTTTAATATTATGCTGTGCTGTAACTGACTCTTTACCTCTCTTCCTACTAGACCAGGCAGTCCTGAGGCTGCTGAGCGGGGACACAGATCATAGACAAGTAAACAGATGACCGAGGGGACTTATAAGTGGAAGGAAGACCTGTGAGGTGATAGTGACAGGAAGCTTCTTTAAGCTGGCTGGCCAGAGCAGTGTTCTTCAAGGAGGTGTGAGGTATTGCAGGTTATTTGTGTCTAGTGATAGAGTAACTGTTTCTTTTGTAATATAAATTAGAATGGATTAGAGTTAACTGTGAACACCCCTTTCATTCTCCTGCAGCCTGTATGCTCTCTAAATTGGGAAGGAAAAGACAGGTTGAGCCAGCTCCTTGGAAGTTGTACAGAAGAGTAAAAAGTATTACATCTATTTGCCAGTGTTCTGGTGGCAGGAAAACGGTTGAGAACAGCTAGATGATGTTTTAAGTTCTCTTCCTTTTTTGAGTCCTTCATTTTAACGATGAAATTAAAACAAGCAGAAAGGCCCATCTATGCTGCTGTTCTCAGCTGCTAACCCAGCATCTCCCCATTATCTAGTCCACTCACCTCAGTCCCAAGAGCCACTGAGCCCACAGGGAAGGAGTCTAACGTCAGAATGACTGCGCCACGTCATGTTCTCGTCATTTCCAATTGAGTAGACACATTGTGCCCGCTTCATTGTTTCCTAGAGCTGGGGTAAGAAAGCACCACACACTGGGAGCTGAAAGCAATGAAGACTTTGGTGAGCAGTCCAAAACCAAGATGTGGCAAAGCCATGCTTCCTCTGAAACCTGTTGAGGAGAGTGTTCCTGCCCTCTCTTAGCTCCCGGGGATGCTGGCAGTTCTTGCTGTTCCTTGTAGAGGCATCACTCTAATCTTTGCTTCCATCATCACATGGCCACCTTCACTCTGTGTGTTTTTTCTGTCTCTGTGTCTCTTTTTTCTTATAAGGACACCAGTCATATTGGATTAAGTGCCCACCCTACTCCAATGTAACTTTATCTTAATAAATTATGTCTGCACAACCCCATCTAATCTAATAAAAGAGTAATATGCAAATTGACCTTCAGTTACACCCACAAGCCACACCCATCAGCCAAGTCATGCCAACCAGCCAATCAGGAGCAGATAAGCAAATTAAATCAACTAAGAATGGCAGCCATGGAGCTAGAGCAAATAGGAGGCTTCCGTTGCACCAGCGATGGAGGAAACTGCCTGCCTAGGCCAGCTGGGCCTCTGCTCAAGGCAACAATGTTTCAATTATAGAAGCCACAGAGCTGAAGCAAACAGGAGGTTTTGTTGCCTGCCTAGGCCTCTGCTCAAGGCAACAAAGATTTAATTATAGAAGATAAATAAACCCCAGAAACCTGATTCTAGCCAGCCTTGCTGGGACTTTGGGTCAATGAGAGCCGTGGGGAGCCTGAAAATGGCCCTCAGCCCATCACCCAGGCTTCCCAGGTACCCCAGTAGGGACCCAAACCCTGAAGGGACTGTGGGAAGCCTACAAACAGCCATCAGCCCCTCACCCAGGCTGGCCAGGCATGCCAGCAGGTGGAAATACCCCGAGGGGTCCCAGACTGTGAGAGGGCACAGGCCTGGCTGAGGGACACACCCTCCACCCCGAGTGCACAAATTTTTGTGCACTGGGCCCCTAGTTTCTAAATAAGATGATATCAGAAGTACTGTGGGTTAACACTTCAACATGTCTTTTGGGGTGATACAATTCCTACTTAATATTTTTCTCCTGATACTTAGTTGTCCACAGAACTCTCTTCTGTCCCTATTGTTACACTTCCCATTGTCACAGATTTATTATTTTGTCATTAGTAAATATATGGAATTACGATATGTCTGAGTTTTCTTACCACTTAATATTTAGTATGCTTATATCTTACATTTTCAACTGTATTATAAACTTGATGAGTAACCATTGGGTAATTTTTTTATAGATTATACTAGAGGCACCGTGCATGAAATCTGTGCATTCGGTGGTGGAGGGGGGTGTTCCTCAACACAGCCTGCGTCTTCTTGCAGTCTGGGATTTGTCAGTCAAACATCCTTAGCTCTGCCATGGAGGTGGAAGAGGCTCCCGCCACTGCCGCTGCCCTTGCCAGCCGTGAGACCAGCTTCTGGCACACTGACCACCCCGGAGCAGCTCCTGCGTTAAGCATCTGCCCCCTGGTGGTCATTGCGCGTCATAGTGACCGGTCATTCTGCCATTTGGTCAATTTGCATATTAGCCTTTTATTATATAGGATAGGATACCAAATGATGGGAGAGTCAGAGAACTAATAGCTGTTTATTCAGATGTTAGATCAATAAGCACTTGTGTCCCTTTCATATGAGATAGGTCTTCCTTGTACCCTGTTTTCTCCTGTGAATGGTCACAAAAAAGGCACTTTGGCTTGTCTGTCTTTCCACAATAAAGTCCCCCCGCTTTCTTTCATAAGGTACCTCATTCTAGAGGTTGCCGATTGTTGCTGATTTGGATCCAAAATAAAGTAATTAATAGAATGAAGTGATAGCTAGTAAAGGCCTTTTGAGGTTAATATTGGTGTTCCAGTTTTCTATTCCATGGAAAGAAAATAGGAAGTTTTTGTTTGTTTGGAATGGTTGAGGTGATTAAAACGACTGATTCTTGTGTGCTTTTGCAAAGTAGACAAATTATGGGATTCTTTTAAGATTTTTATAAAATGGCAGTTAAGGCCTTAGAGAGAAATTATTGTGTAAGTTCCTGTTGCCAGTGATTTATAGCCCTTTGCTCACTCTTAAGGAAGGAAGTAATTTTGTGTTTATGGTTATGACTCTGAATCCCAGCCCAGCCTACAGTGTGGTTGTCAGTGTAGTGTAAATGCATAGAAACTCTTACAAACAAGAAAACTCATAGAGCATTGAATATGGGACATTAATTTTTGTCGGGTTTACTCTAGTGAATCAATAAATATTTTCCTTTCTTAATGCCAGGTATGGTGCTGGGTGCTAGGGAATAAAAAATAAAAATTCAAGATCTGCCCTCACAGAGGTTGTGGTTGAGAGGACAGATAGAAACGAAGACAACACAGACAACTGCATGTACCATGTGTTGGCAAGAAAGCACAAGGCACACCAGGACCAGAAGGGAAGGCAGCAGATGTGCCTGAAGCGAGCGGGAAAGCCTCATGGAAGAGTCACACTTAACGGATGGAGAAGTTTGCCAGAAGGACAAGGAGATGACATGAGCATCTCCAGGTAGCTGGCAGCAGGGGCAAGGGCCCGGAAGCAAAAGAAGGCCTGGCCTGTCTGTTCCCGCAGGAAAGGTGTCCTGCTGTGTCTGTCCGTTACTGTGGTAGAAAGGCCAACATTTCAGTCGGGCTGATGCGAGCAGTGAGCTGGGGAGACCAAGATCAGGCTTTTCATCTCCGCCCACCTGCAGCAGCGAGCTTCAGTTTCACGTTGACCACATTCCTGTGGCAGACAGCCCCCGTATCCTGGCCTGCCAGCTCACAGATGTGGGTTTAGCGTGTGTCACCACACCCATGTGGGTGAAAGCGTCAGAGTGTGGATGTTTCAGTGTATATCCAAGACTGCAACTGAAACATTACTCTGAGATGGTCTTCTGGTGATGAGTTATTAGCATAATTTCTACATATGAACACTTGCTCTTCTTTTAATGACCTCAATAGATTTGCAAGTCTTTGGATGGCGTAAAACATTTTGTCTCGTGTGTATTTTTCCAGCTCTGCTGTAAAAGGGATATGACATAAATATTTAATCAGTCTTAGCAAAATTGGCCCTTTTTCATGGTTTCAGATTATCTAACTTCACTGATGTAATATTTGCGGCATGTATGTTAAAGAATCAAGACTCAGAACTCAAATTTTTCAGAATTTTATAATGGCTATAAATCTTTTTGTCCAGCGGGGGTTTGTAAAATATAATGACTTTAGAAGTGAGCAAGCTTCTTGATGGTCATAAAATGTGCTGTTATGCTATTTTATACCTATATATTTGTAAAATATATTTGTATTTTATACCTACATATTTCCCTTACATTCGTAGTGTTTATATCCCATATTATTCAGTGTAGACAGATGCAGACTGAGCAACACTTTTGAATCTCATATATAGTCATCATTAATGTTCCCCAAAGACTAGATTTTTAAAAACCAGTCTCTCAGTTTCTCCAGATGATGGGTAAAAGTGAAATTTAAAATTTTAGGCTTGAGTTCTCTGTTGTTGATAGCTATTTCTGTAATGAGCATGTGCTTTAGGTCTTTTTTTCCTTCCATCAACTCCACCTTCACTGGAACCAATTTGACATCTGTCTATGGGAGTCATCATTTTAATGTTTTCTCTGTCAATCCACCACTTCCCTTGGCACAAGAAGGAACATAATGACATATTGAAAGGCTTCATTTAAAATACAAATTACAAATAAATCCAATCAAGAAATTATTTTCAAGTAAATTTTCTCATGAAATTCCTGTTAGTGATTTCCTCCTTCTAACTCTTAAGTCATGAAAAGAAAGTGTTAGAAAAGAACTTGGAAGGAATGTTTGAAATCTTGCTTGAAGTAGAGCAGACAGCATCATGCTGTTAACAGGAACTATAACTTCAAGCCACATAGCATAACTGTGCATTGCTGGGAAGCAAGCCAGTTCTGCATTGCTGTGTGGCCATGTTGGGCATTTGCAGAGCAAATGTCTGTGATGGAGAGCCATTGGCAACATTCCTTTTAAATAGTTGCTTTGTCCAAAGTCAAAAGATATTTTTTATACATATGCTATATAGAAAGTGAGGCTGGTAATGTTGATTTGTTTATCCATACTATAATATCTAATCTAATAAAAGAGTAATATGCAAATTGACCCTCTGTCACACCCACAAGCCATGCCCACAAGCCACACCCACCAACCAATCAGGAGTAAATATGCAAATTAACCCAACAAAGATGGCAGTTAAATTTGTATACTGCAGGTGGGGCGGGCAGCGCCAGACGCTGCTAGCCAGTCTGGGCCCCAGATCAGGGACCCGGAGAGGTGGGCCAGGCAGCACAGATGCCACCCTGGGGTCTGGGCATCACATCAGGGACGGGGGATGGGGGTGGGCAGCATCAGATGCCACCAAGGGTCCGGGCCTCCCATTGGGGACTGGGGAGGCGGAGCGGGCAGTGCAGATGCCCCCCGTGGGGTCCGGGCCCTGGTCAGGGTCCCAGGGAGGAGTGGTGAGCAGCTCCAGATGCCACCTGTGGGGTCCTGGCCCCAGATCAGGGACAGGGGAGCTGGGACAGGCAGAGACAGACGCCACCTGGGGAGGCGGAGCAGGCAGTGCTGCCCACGGGGTCCAGGCCCCAAATCAGGGATGGGGGACGAGGGGGGGCCAGCACCAGGCACCACTGCAAGGTCCGGGCCTTCGATCTGGGACCCAGGGAGGCGGGGAAGGTACTGCCAGACACTACTGTGAGTCCGGGCCTCCCATCGGAGACCAGGGAGGTGGGGCAGGCAGTGCCAGATGCCTCCTGGGGTCTGGGCCCCACATCAGTAATGGGGGAGGCAGGGTGGGCAGCACCAGGCACCACCGCAGAGTCCAGACCTCTGATCTGGGACCCAGAGAGGCTGAGTAGGCAGCGCCAGATGCCACCATGGGTCCAGGCCTCCCATTGGGGACCGGGGACGTGGGGCAGGCAGTGCCAGATGTTGCCCATTGGGTCCCAGCCGCAGATCGGGGATGGGGGAGGTGGAGTAGGCAGCGCCAGGCACCACCACAGGGTCCAGGCCTCCGATCTGGGACCCAGGGAGGCAGGCAGGCAGCGCCAGATGCCGCCTGCAGGGTCCGGGCCCCAGATCGGTGACAAGGGGAGGTGGGACAAGCAGCACAGACACCACCCAGGGAGGCAAACTATGAAACACATGCCCTTAACTAAATTCAGGAGGTAATCACATTACATGGAATGAAATGTTCATATTTCAGACTTCCGGACTGTCCTTTATTAATGAATACAAATACATGTGATGAATCATAGGAGTGACAACAGGCAGAGGTTTTGATAAATTCTCTGAATGATGAACAGTTGGCAGCCTTTCAGACTATAACTTCAGTCATCGAAGATCAAACTGTACACCCCAAATGCTTTTTCTTGTATGGTCCAGGTGGTAGTGGAAAAACATATCTTTAGAAAGTTTTAATACATTTTATTAAAGGTCGTGGTGATACTGTTTTACCCGCAGCATCTACAGGAATTGCTGCAAATTTACTTCTTGGTGGAAGAACCTTTCATTCCCAATATAAATTACCAATTCCATTAAATGAAACTTCAATTTCTAGACTCAATAGAAAGAGCGAAGTTGTTAAAACCATTAAAAAGACCCAACTTCTTATTAATGATGAATGCACCATGGCATCCAAGTCATGCTATAAACGCCATAGACAGATTAGTAAGAGAAATTATGAATTTGAATGTTTCATTTGGTGGGAAAGTTCTCCTTCTTGGAGGGGATTTTGACAATGTCTCAGTATTGTACTGCATGCTATGCGATCGGCCATAGTATAAACAAGTTTAAAGTACTGTGATGTTTGCGGATGTTTCAGAAAGTTGTCTCTTAAAACAAAAATGAGATCAGAGGATTCTGCATATAGTGAATGGTTAGTAAAACTTGGAGATGACAAACTTGATAGCAGTTTTCATTTAAGAATGGATATTATTGCAATTCCCTGTGAAATGATTTGTAATGAATCTATTATTGAAGCCACCTTTGGAAATAGTATATTTATAGATAATATTAAAAATACATACCTAAACGTGCAATTCTTTGTCCAAAAATGAGCATGTTCAAAAATTAAATGAAGAAATTTTGGATATACTTGATGGAGATTTTCACACATATTTGAATGATGATTAGGTTGACTCAACAGATGATGCTGAAAAGGAAATTTTCCCATCGAGTTTTTTTTAATATATTTTATTGATTTTTACAGAGAGGAAGGGAGAGGGATAAAGAGTTAGAAACATCGATGAAAGAGAAACATCTATCAGCTGCCTCTTGCACACCCCCAACTGGGAATGTGCCTGCAACCAAGGTACATGCCCTTGACTGGAATCGAACCTGGGACCCTTGAGTCTGCAGGCCGATGCTCTATCCATTGAGCCAAACTTGTTAGGGCCCCATCAAATTTCTTAATAGTATCACTCCTTCAGGAATGTTGTGTCATAAATTAAAATTGAAAGTGGGTGCAATCATCGTGCTATTGAGAAATCTTAATAGTAAATGGGGTCTCTGTAATGGTACCAGATTTATTATCAAAAATTACAACCTAACATTATCGAAGCTGAAGTATTAACCAGATCTGCAGAGGGAGAGGTTGTGATTCCAAGAAGTGATTTGTCCCCATCTGACACTGGCCTCCCATTTAAATTAATTCGACAAGTTTCCTATGATGCCAGCATTTGCAATGACTATTAATAAATCACAAGGACAAACTCAAGACAGAGTAGGAATATTCCTACCTGAACCCGTTTTTGCACATGGTCAGTTATATGTTGCTTTCTCTTGAGTTTGAGCATGTGATGTTAAAGTTGTAAATTATCCCAAGAGAAATTAGTCAAGCACTCTGAAAGTATTTTCACTCTTAATGTGGTATACAGGGAGATATTAGAATAAGTTTAATCACTTTATCACTCATTATTTGCATCAATGTTGTTTTTATATCATGAGTTTGTTGTTATATCATTTTATTACTATTTATTAATAAAATTATGTATTATTTTCATATACATTGTACTCATTTCCTTTTATCTCTCACACTTTTATTATAGAGAAAGGGCAAATAGCAATATTAAAATATTTCCTCTAATTAATTCCCTTTTAATGTGCATGAATTTCGTGCACTGGGCCAAGAGTGCCTAAGCAACTGCTTGACTGTTCAACCTGTAGCTATAACGTGCACTGACCACCAGGAGGCAGACACAATGCACAGGCATGGAAACATGGAACAGACTGATGAATCTCAGAGGGGAGGGAGGAGGGTGGAAGAGATTAACCAAAGATTGTATATGCATGCTAAAGGCCAGGTGCATGGATTTGTGCACCAGTGGGGTCCCTCGCCTGGCCTCCAGGGATCGGGCTGAAACCAGCAGTCTGACATCCCCCGAGGGGCCCCAGATTGTGAGAGGGTGCAAGCCAGGCCAAGGGACTCCACTGGTGCATGAATCTGTGCACCGGGCCTCTAGTATAGATTATAACATCATCTTTAAAATAAGAGATGATGGTACATTAATGAGTACCATATACATTTTCATCTGCTTAATCTAATATTTTTAGGTATCTGGTACATATTACCCTGACTGTTAATTTAAAGACATTAATTTCCTTGTCCCCTTTACTTTAGTAGTATATGAAAATCAGTGCTTTAAACTGCTTTGTTTTCTATAAAGTGGAAAATTAGATTTTTATAAAGTAAACTGATCAGGTCTTCAAAGGCAAGCTGATGTTCTAAGAAACATTCTTGGAAATAAAGTTTGTCCTTAAAAGAAAATGTGACTAATCCTATAGATACTACCAAATTTATATCTGATTATAACAAATATTTTAAAATCAGTAAGCAAATAATTTGACAAAAACATTGTGAAACTGTTATCTAAAATATTTGGCTTTTAAGTTTCTATTAATGTTTAAGTATTTATTGATACACTAATATCCCAAAATAAATAGCTAATTTAGGATGCAAGTACTTGAAGGTTTTTAAATCAACAAAGGATTTGATTAAATTTCAAGCATTAATAACAGTAGAAATTCTAATTGATTAAAATGTTATATGTTATAAATCTAGGGAATTTTCTTATTTTGAATTTCTTTAGCAACTGAAATAAAACAAATCACAGAAAAGAAGTTTATATTGTAACCTTTTATCGTTAAAGAGGCCCTTTTTTGTTATTGCAATCTCTGCTCCTTTCTAGATCTGGCAGTGGATATTAGGTCATTTCATCCCTTCTGAGCGAGTACGGGATTGTTCCTTTCAATGTATTTTCCAGTGCTGGGGCCAGTCTGTTAATCCTTTCTACTAGAGATTCCCAGGATCTTCGTTGCTGGCAATAGATTTAGCTGCAGGAAAAATGGCTTCAGCTGCCAGTGAGTTAAATGATTCAAGGGTTGTGCTTCCACCACTGTGTGCAGTTTCCTGACGTTCATCCCAGATTTCCCTGTGCTTATTTTCTTGGAGAGCTTTGGATAGCCACACTATATTGGAAGTTTTATGCTGTGTAAAACGGTGTGTGTGAGCTATTTTATAAAATTTTTGATGTGCACAAATCTCTCCTGGGAACTTAATGATATTTATTGCATGTAAATGAGCTAATCAGTGGAATTAAAGATAGGTCTTATATCTGGGGTTGTGTTTTAATGAATGCTGATTTCTGAAGTTTCTAACAAACAGGACTCTTGGTCAGTGATGACTTCAATATTGCTAAATCCAGCAGTCATTTTCCATCTTACTTGCCCTCTTAATTGTATTTAATACTGTTAACTAGTCTTTCCTCAAAGAAATCTCTTTTTGGTTTCTTCTTTTATTTGTTTTTTGGCCATTCCTCAAAATTCTATGAGGGTGTATCATCCTCCATCTAGATTTATGAAACTATTAAATGCTGGTCTTTCTCAAGGTTACCCCTAGACTCCCTCCCTTCTCTACTTATTCTGTTGGTGATCTCAGCCACTCCCGTCTGTTCAATACACATCTCCAGGCCAGACCCATCCTCAAACTCCTGAGACCACCTTGCCCAGTCTGATGCTTGACAATCATCTTCTGAGTTCTCCGAGTCATCTCAAAGTCCACGTGTCCCAATCACAAATCTTGCCCTTCCCTGGCCCTCCCCGCTGCTCTTTCCTGTTCTTTGCCTCAGTGAATGACATCACCTTTATGCAAGCCGCAACCTGGGAATCAATCCATATGTCTGTTCTTCTTCCAATACCATGCACTGTTCTTGTGACAGCCTTATGTATTTTAATAACACACGCTTAAATTCCTCCTGACTACCCTTTCTCCCAGTCTTCTTGGCTCTTTTACTTATTTCTTCTTCTACACAGGAGCCCAGCACTTGCATTTCATGAATCTGGGGCATAGGGATAATATGAATGGGCTTAGGGGCCCCTTGAAGATCTTAAAATTTTATATAAAATTTTGCATGTATATGACTTGGTACAGTTTTCTGAAGGAGATCCATGTCTTTTATTAGTGTTTAAATTGGACACTTAAAAGAAATCTAGAACCGCTTTAAGAGAGTTACATTTTCAAAATCAAATGTTCCTGTTGGGACTTTGAATCTTTGGAGGATAATGGCATCCTCTATAATATTTCGACTTTTCATCCAAAAACGTGCTGGTATCTCTTCCAGACTTCTTTTATGCCCAATTGTAAATTTTTATAATTTTCTTCACATTTGGTTCTAAATATTTATTAGTTTAATTTCTTGATATTTTATATTGAACAATGAATCTGATAACAAGCTTTTTCTAAAAAAAGAAAACAGGAAGGTTAGAAAGGAATACAAGGAATATTTTAGATAGTCCATACATTTAACCTGCTCATCATCATCTCATGGTGGTGGTTTTTTAAGTTTGTTAAGCACATGAGAAAATAAATTAGTAAAAAGTTGCTCTGGATATGTTGTAATTTTATCATCAAAGTGCTATAAATGACATTATTAGGAGTTATCTGGGGTTGTTTTTAAGCATCGCTCTTTGCTTGTGGTTTTTTGGATGTTTTACAGAATTAAATGTTCTAGGAAAGAACATTTTCATACTTTTCTTTGGTGAAGCATAACCAGATCAAGTAACATTTCAGAACCATACATTGCACAATCTTGGGCATTTTCATGTGAAAAGGTACTAAAGAGATTTTATTTTCTATAAAAATGCAACTCTTAAGTAACAGTGACTGTTTTTCATGGGCTAACTCCAGGCCACATTTGCTTATTTCCCACGCTGTAGCTTTTCTAATATCCTAAGCTTTAAGTAATAGAGATCAGAGTGACACTTTAGGGCTCTAGATTTCAATCCTATAATCTTAAAATGGATATTATTCAGGATATTCAGTTTATCAAAAAGACTAGTTCTGTTTTCTTTATGTTTTAGATGAAAATTCAATGAGTTTTTGATGTTTTTATATTATATTTTTTAAAAACTTTTATCTTGAAATTGTTGATTTATAAAAATAGCTTAAAGATTTTTTTTACTTACCATATTTGCGGAAACATGTCTATATTTTGAAACATTTGAGAATAAGTTTATAGATATGACGTACCTTTAACCATCAAGAACTTCAGTGTGTACTTCTTAAAAACAAGGACATTTATCATAATCAGGAAATTAACATTGAGAAAGTACTATTGACTAATCTGCAAGCACTCAAATTTTGTCATTTGCCCCACTCATTTTTTTTTCCTAGGGAAAAATGCTTTTTTACCACCACCACCACCACCCTCCCCCCAAGTCTGGGATCCAATCCCAGAATCACACATTAAATTTAGTTGTCCTCTTTGTCTCCTTTAATCCAAACAGTTCCTCGGTCTTGGTCTTTCAGAATTTGAAGAACACAGAACGGTTGGTTGGTTGGTTGGTAAAATGACCCCTGAACTTAGATTCATTTGATGATTCCTCAAGATTAGAGGGAAGCTCTGCTGTGATCAGATCAGGAGACACATGATGTTTACTTCACTGTTGGTACTTTTAACTTGAGCATTTGTTTAAGATGATGGTCACTCACATTTTTAAATAATACGGTTTTTATGTTTTCTTAAGTTTTGTTTTCCTTTGGTGGACTGAGTCCTTCCCAGGACTCAGTTAAAATATCTATTTATAGAGTTAGGAAGCCTCAGGACCTGAGCATGACAGAATTGTTGGTCGACAAGATAGGCAACATGTCACTTACTATCTGTATTTTGCGATTTTACTATTTTTTATAGGGACATTGTGAGCCCTGATTTTAATTAATTACCAATAGAATATGGGGTCAGAAAAATAACGAGGTCATAAATGTGAAAGTGTTTTTTCAAAGTTCTTCATATATTTATGGCTGACAGGCATAACAAAAAGTTCTTAATTAGTTTTTGTGTGTGTTTTTTTTTGTTTGTGTGTTTGTTTTTTACTGTCTCAGTGGTTTTGCCTCTTCCAGAATGTCGTAGAGTTGCAATCATACAGTATGTATGTAGCCTTATCAGATTGGCTTCATTCACTTAGCAATACGCATTTAAGGCTCCTCTATGCCTTTTCATGGCTTGATAGCTCATTTCTTTTTAGCTTTGACTAATACTCCTTTGTGGAGATGTACCACACTTTATTTACCCATTCACATGCTATAGTTTATCAATTACGAATAAAGCTGCTATGAACATTTATGTGCAGGGTTTTATGTCAACATACATTTTCAATTCATTTGGGTCCATACTAAGGAGCATGATTGCTGGGTCATATGGTGAGAGTATTTTTAGTTTTGTAAGAAAAGCAAAACTCTTCCAAAGTGGCTTTGCATCCGCACCAGCAGTGAACGAGGCTTCCTGCTGCCCCACATCCTCACCTGTATTTGGTGTTGGCAGTGTTCCCGATGTTGGCCGTTCTGATGGGTCTGCAGCGCCATCTCATTGTTTTCATTTGCATTTCCTTCATAACGTGATGTGGAGCACCTTTTCATATGCTTATTTGCCATCCGTGTATCTTCTTTGGTGAGGTGTTTGGTTAGGTCTTTTGCCCATTTTTTAATTGTGTTGTTTATTTTCTTTCTTTTTTTCTACTTTATATTCTCTTTTAACAGTTGTTTCCTCCCCTTCCCCCTCCCTTGGGTACCATCTAGTGAAAATACTAGTATGCAAAGCTTTGAGGACATTGAGAATGATTTATTTTTTCAAAGGAAAACTCCTTTCTTTCTGTTTTTCTCCTTTTACCCTTGTCTTTCAGTTATACCTGCCGCCACTTGCGGAGATATGTTTATGTGTTGGACAAACTGTATTTCCCCCACTCTCACTGTTCTGCGCTTCAGCATTGCTTCTCGAGCCTCAGTGACAATGGAGAGGAACTCTTGTCTTTAACTTGCTCTCACATTCTCAGATCCTATGCTTCCAGGTTATTAACCTCTGCTGTCCATTTTCTGCATGCTGCATGCTGTGTATGACTGGTAATTGCATGTTTAAATGGGACACGCCAATTAAATGATTGAAGAGGAAATTTATATTTGAAATGATACTAATTCTTTAAAACAATAGCTGGGATTTGTTTGCTTACAAATGTCTTCTTAAGTACTTCATAGTATGTTTCATGGGAGAGAGAAAAGCTTTCAACCACAGAGTTGTTCATGTCAACTTGAAAGAACTTTTCTGTACTTTACTCCATTTGGAAATCTTTGAGTTTAATTTATAATAGTTGGGAGTACTCTGGTTTGTATATGAAATAGACTCTGCAGTTGCTGTTAATTGCATATGCATTTTGAGTTCTCTTTCTTGCTCTGCAAGCACATCTGAGAGCTGGCTGTGAGGTTCCACCCAAGTTTCTATCGAGGCTCATTCAGCTAAGCAGATGTGATTTTATAAGAAGGTAGAAATTAGCCAGTGGGGTTTATATTTCTCACTCATTTTATTTACACAGAGTAGGTATAAAGTCAACAATTTGCAATGTGTCATGGGTGAGTGTAGATTAAACATAATGATGGTGGGAGTTGTAAGAAAGAGGGAAGCCATCAATCTCAAGTATCAGAAAAAATTTGCACCTGCCATTTAGTGTGTATCATGCTTCAGCATAGAGTGGCAGTATGACATTACTGCTTTGTACTTTGTAGTTGATAATTTAACACACATTTTCTATAAACCAAGATGACTTATACTAGCGTGATGCTATTGGGTCTGAGATAGGAGAAATCAAGGAAAAGTTTAGTGTTGAGATCATCCCCTCCCTTTTAATGGTGTCACTTCTTAGAGTTACTGTTAAGTCGGGGCTTTGGTTTGTTGCTGCCTGAAGCTAGAAAGCTGAGAGAACATCGGCTATGCTTTCCAGTGATTTTCTGACACGTAGCGATTAGAAACAGTATGTTCTCTTGTTATAAAACAGGTAGGGGCATAGAACTCATAGAATCTATTGAAAATTGTGGGTCTTCTTTTCAAAAGGCAAAAATAGAAGAAGTCTCTAAATTCAGAGTTTACATGCAACTGCTATAAAAAAGACTGAAAATGTGAGCTGGGATGCCAATATGTAAGATAAAAAATGGCGGAAAATAATGGATTGCTATAAAGAAACACTACCCAAAGTCACCAAAATGTTAATATCTTGGGATTTATCCTAAGCAAAGAACTCAACTTAAGGAAAAAATTGTATTTAGGAATAAAATAAGGAAATGATCAAGTAAACTATATTTTCTCAACTCAATGGAATATCACGCAGCCATTAAAACTCCTATATAATAAAAGGGTAATATGCAAATCAACCAAATGGTGGACGACCAGTTGCCATGGTGCGTACTGACCACCAGGGGCAGACGTTCAATGCAGGAGCTGCCCCCTGGTGGTTGGTGTGCTCCCACAGGGGGAGCACTGCTCAACCACAACCTGGGCTGACGGCTGGGGAGCGCAGCGGTGGGGACGGCAGCACTAAGGATGTCTGACTGATAGCTCCCAAACTGCTACAGGGTGCAGGCCAGGCTGAGGGGGGACACCCCCCCCCCACCTCCGAGTGCACAAATCTCATGCACCGGGCTTCTAGTATTATAGAGAAAAAAGCAAGTAGAAATATGGGAAACATTTTATATGTTAAGTGTAAAAAGCATATAGTGCTATTAAGCCAGATGTATAAAATTATATCCATATGGACAAGAACTAGGTAATGTATAAAATAGTTGTGGAATATTAGTAAAATATACATGACATTTCTTCTTTAAATAATTTTAAATTTATTTCTTAGGCATTTAAAAGCATTGTACACATTTAAATTGTAAGTTTCTCTTCTCCCTTTTCTTTGCCCTCCCTTCACTGCCCAAGTTAAATATATGTTTTTGCCTTTTTCCCTCCTTCCAACATAATGTAGTATCATTTTATTAATCGGCAAAGAGCTGAAATGGTTAATGGGAATCTTCTGATCTGTGGTCCCAGAAGATTTTTCTCATGGCTTATTTTAGAACTAGGGGCCCGGTGCACAAAAATTTGTGCACTCGGGGTGGAGGGAGTCCCTCAGCCCGGCCTGTGCCCTCTCACAGTCTGGGACCCCTCAGTGGATGTCCTATGATGGCCCCAGTCTGCCAGGCGCCTTTTGTGTGTGTGTGTGTCACCACTGGGGACCTGCCCCCAGCCGCATCTGAGGCTCGGAGCAGTCCTC
>PVJC01033867.1:0-19133 GCA_004026665.1 Murina feae
GAAGCCTCCTCTGCTTCACCTCGCAGCGTCTATAATGAAACAATTGTTACTTTTACTGGTTAGGCCAGAGCTGCTCTTTCCTTCAGCTCCGGAGGATCTATGATTGTTACAATGTTTCAAAAAGCTGTGTTTCGCTAGAGGCAGTTTAATCGGAGCTGAGCTGAAGGGCTCAGCTTCACTTTCACTCCTGCCGCAATGGAAAGGGCTGTTTACTCAGGTCCGGGAGTGGTGGCCGCCATGTTGGCTGGGCTAATTTGCATACAGCCGCTCTGATTGGCTGGTGGGCGTGGCTTACCCTGTCTCGAAGAAACGGTTAATTTTAATATTTCGCTTTTATTAGTTTAGATGATTCTTATTTTCAGAGAACTAGATTAGCATTATTTACCTCTTAAAACAAGGCATATATAAATAACTGGGCTCTTCATTATAACAGTACAGACACATTAAACATTATCAAAATAAAAACACAAAATTAAAAACAAAAAATCGTATCTTACTTTTACGGTTTCTACATCTCCAGCCTTTGCAGCTTCCAGCAATTGTCGGTCAGCTTCTGTATTACCTAGTGGGATACCCTCTAAAGAGAGAGAGAGAGAAAAGAGTAATTAACTACTATTTAGGAGGTAGAACCAAGCTTTAAGGGAGGAGGCACCTTATGTGAAAGTAGAGTTCTTTCAGAGTTTGGTAGATTATGTGGGAAATCCCTATGAGAGTAGAAGAAAAAAACAGTATGAGTTACGAAGAAATAACAGCCAAAAATTCTAAAAATGTTTCCTTTTACTATTAACTCTTACATGGCATGTGAAAAAATATAAAGGTTAATTTAAAAAATTATTTTCACGGAAGCATGTAATACCTTGAAGAAGCTGCTGCACAGTTTCATTTCCCATCTGTAAGGCAGTAAAGCCCTGAAGGGATATGATATTAGGATCACACCCGTAGCTCAGGAGCAGGCGGCAAGTTTGTAGATGACCACAGTGTGCAGCTCTGTGCAGAGAAGTCTGACCGAGGTTATCCAGAGCATTAACCTTAGTAATGCAGATAAAGCTGAAATTAGCCTTCAATGCAAAATCTAAACCACCCAATCATGTATTTAGCATTTGCTACTAATTTAAAATTATCAATTATTCTCTTAAGAAGCCTATACAAAGCTAAGTATTTATGCACAAGTCACCAATTCACGCTGGCTGACATCAGAAGGAAGATTCAATTTTGGTTTAAAAGTGTGAGATGTTGAATAATAGTTGTATTTAGCATTGAAAAGTTCATGTATTTAAAGCTGGACATTGCCTAAGTCTAATCCATGTATTTCTATGGCTCTCTGAGGTCCAGAAATGTGGACAATAACCTGAACAGTATAGTCAGTAACAAAGCCTGAGATTAGATTAGCACGAAAACATTTATTTCTACTGGTTTAATCTTCTACCTTTTTAAATCATGTAAAATATAACCTGTACATATAAATACACTATGGTATATTCACACAATGGAATACTTCTGAGCAATAAAAAGGAACAAACTATTGATTAGTGGCTGAATCTCCAAGACAGTATATTGAGGAAAAAGCTTTACACATGAGTACATATTTATGATCCACAGACACGAAGACCTTAAACAGGCAAATGTAATCCATGTAGGAAAAATTTACAAGGGATATTGTCTCTAGGGGTGGAGAATGTCCTGTCTCTGCCATGAGATAATGTTCTGTGTCTTGATGATTCAGTAAATGTATATTTAAGATTTATGCATTTCATTGCATGCAAATTGTACATTTAACCCCCCCGCCCCGTAAATGAATATTGACCTCTACGTAAGCAGTTGCCAACTGGTGGTCTGCAGACCATTGATGGTCCGTGAGTTCTGAAAGGTTGGTGACTGCTGCTCTAGATGTGGCTATGTGGAAGTATTTGAGAAGTGCATAATAATTTGCTAATTACTTTGAAATGTGTCAAAAAAATAAGATATGTTGATAGTGGGAGAAAATTAAGTGGTGGGTATATAATTATCTTCTATAAAGTTCTTTCAACTTGGTTGTACTTTCTTAAATGTTCCTAATTAAAAAAAAAAACCCCACCTGTAACATTCCCTATTCATCCGTACTCCACCTCTCCCAATCAAGGAAGTAATTCCTCAAAACATAACTGAGAAATTACGTTTCTTGTAATCAATCCTATGGCCACTAGTGTTTTGAGAAACTGCTCAATTCGTATTCATGGAAGTGGAGAATACTTCAATAGGAATATAGTACGACTTTCTCAATGAATCCAAAACTAGACCATAGATGGCTAATCTTCAGGCTTACAGGGCCTGAAAAGGCCATTTAAAATGCTCAGGGCAATTAATCTATTTATTCATATATGAAAATTCACTAAAATACGAAATACATTCACTTTTTAAAAGTTTATTTGGATACCACTTTCTTTTATGATTAGGATGACCAACTTTGTCCTGGTTTGCCCGGGATTTCCCATTTTAGCACTGAAAGCCCTGTGTTTCTGGAGACCCCATAGTCCTGGACAAACCTAGATGGTTGGCCACCCTAGTGAAAACTGATTCAGAGTTTCGTAACTCAAGTTTAATATGCATCCAGATGTTCTTCTAGCAATAGATCACAGGTATAAAAAAGCAATCAGTGAAAAGTTATAGGACAAATGAGATATGCCAAGTAGTCAAGCAGAAATTATTTTATTCAATAATTTACAATAGGAAAGATGGAGATTATACATTATCAAGAATTCCCCCAAATCAAAGAGAAATAAAGACACTTAGAAGCAACAACAAAAAATTATAGAATTCTTCTGTTTCCTTGAGTGGGAAACCCAGAGGGAAGGACAGACAGAAATGATTCTGCAAAGCACATTTAAAGAGCCTGGGGCCCACCCAAGAGGAAAGGGTCTTTATTCCATTCTTCTCCCTTCATTCAGGGCAGTTCCATTCTTCCTGTTTTATTGTACATTTCTACTAAAGAGTTTGTTTAAAGGCAATGATCTGTGGCTAAAAATTATAAAAACTGTTGAATTAAGTGACTATCATCCCAATATGGGATGCTATGTGTATCTTTCACTGAGTATTATTTTTTTTCTTTTTCCCCCAATATATTTTATTGATTTTTTTTACAGAGAGAAAGGGAGAGAGATAGAGAGTTAGAAACACTGATGAGAGAGAAACATCAATCAGCTGCCTCCTGCACACCCCCTATGGGGGATGTACCCGCAACCAAGGTACATGCCTTGGATCGGAATCGAACCTGGGACCTTTCAGTCCGCAGGCCGATTCTCTGTCCACTGAGCCAAACTGGCCAGGGCTCACTGAGTATTGTTTTTTAAAGTTTCTGGGTAAGAAATTATCATCTGTAGCCTGGATGAAAACCTAATTATTCAATGAATAAAATACTCTGTGCGCAAATGCCAACGAAAAAAACAGTAACTTCTCAATATGATAGTATTTTTTTCCAGAGAAATAACAGAGGGTAAGAAATGTGTGGCTGGGGTAAATAATAGGAGTGATCATGGTAATCAAGGAACAGAAGACTTGAGAAAGAATACTGGAAATGATGACAGGTCAGAATCAGAATGTCTCCAGTTGGAGACATTTTCCTGAAGAGTATAGCGCTAGAAAAAGACCTTAAGGATAACTTGACCAGTGGGGTGTGGTTAAAAGGAATAGAGAAGGAAGGATATATAGGAATAATGTGCTTTTGAGTTAAATCCATAGGATTTCTAGCAAAAAAAAAAGAAAGAAAAAATATCTGCAGGATTTTTAAATATAGATTCAGAAGCAAAAGGTAATACTTATGAGAGTAAATAGTCTAGGAAGTCGACATTTAATCTGCTAAGTATAAAACAACTCATTGGATTACCAAAGATTACCGAAAAGGTAATACCTTTGCTTCATGTTTCACCACAACTTCAACAACATCATTATGAGCTTTCTCAGATGCGACGTGCAGAGGAGTCAAGAATCTTAAAGAGAGAAAGCCAGCCAGACATTAAGTGCATTTAAAATATATATACATCAGTTATTTTTAACTATTAAAAGTGTACTTACTCTTTAGTCTTTTCATTGATGTTCGCTCCTTTTCTTAGCAACAGTTCACATATTTGCTTTCTTTTGGGGTATGGAGATGCGGCAGCACAATGCTAGATAATTTAAATTGCAGCATTAATCAAGGACTATACATGACTTCCTTTTTAAGAACATCTGTTTCCAATCTAGATTTTTAAAAAAGATATGACTTTTATTTTTTTAATCTATATATTTTTGTTAATTTCAGAGCGGAAGGGAGAGGGAGATACAAACATCAATGATGAGAATCACTGATCAGCTACCTCCTGCATGCTCCCCACTGGGGACTGAGCCCACAACCTGGGCATGTGCCCTTGACTGGAACCGACCCTGGGACCCTTCAGTTCGCAGGCTGACGCTCTATCCACTGAGCAAAATCGGCCAGGGCTACAAGTTATTTTACTTCTGTGTTTTATGTTTGACTTTAACTTTTTTTTTCACTTTGCTACACAAAGACTTTCTATTGGATAGAATGTGCAATAATTACCAAATTTTAGCAGGGCCTGAAAATCTTATTTGCCTGATAACATCTATTACTAAATATTCCAATTAAGCTTATAGTTGTCCTACATCTGTGAAAAAGCCACTGATGTGATAAAAAATTTAAATTAATGTGACCAATCCTCTTTTCAGAACTGTTCCCATTGAGAATACTGTTTATGTCATTTTTTTAAAGGTTAACTGACAAAACAGCCCAAAGACTGGGGTTTCTTTACAGGAAGAAATAACACAGCACTCATCAGTTCTGCTTGGTAATGGCACTGATGGAATAGTTGGCCAGATGAGTAGTATTTGTTTCTCTTTCAACTAGTTGCTCTAGCAGAATAAGAAACTTGGATTATCAGTGGTAGAAAATGATACACTTTAAGTTGAATGTGGTAGCATCTATGTAATGATACATCAAGGAGGAAGGGAGACATAAGATAGAAATCTGCTAGTTTTAAACCTAGTAAATATAAATACCTCACGGTCATGTCCCAAATCTTTGAATCCCCAATGTCCAGGATGACACTCACACAACAGGTGTTCAATAAATGTCTAAATGAGCGAATGACTAAATCCATGTATGCATATGTTAAAACTGAAACCTGAAAATCCATGGAATAAAAGTTCCATATAATTGTTAAGCTAGGTTGTTTTATATATTTAAATACACAGTACACACGAAATTTCTGATTTTGACCTGTTAATTACAAAGCATATCTGATAGTCATGACTTTATTTCAGATCCATTTGTTGATGCTGCTGCTGTCACAAAAATCACTCCTTTGCTCTCAATGAAACCATTTCTATATGGTGAACACTGTTCTTTTGATATGGTACAAGTAATCACCACAGGACATCTAACGGGACAGCACACAGAATGGAAATAGTTTATTTTCAAGAATTTTGATCACATCTACTTCAAATTGCTCCCATATTCTTCTGTCCCATTCTGGGACAGGGCTTGCAGTCTCTGGAAACCTGGAAGGCAGTGCCCCTGGAACCACAACTATGCAATATTTAGGGAAAACAACATGTAGTATTAGCTCTTTAAACTAGAAAATTTTCCATGTCAATCTTTCCAAGTTTCTCTGTACCATCTTAATGCTCTTACAATTTTAATTTTGCACTAGCATTTCTTATTAGCTTGCAGTTTTGCTATTGTTTTACTGGGTATTTTTTACAAGTTAAGTAACAAAATGGTCTAAAATGTTTTATAGATTTCTACATAACCTTCACATAGTTTACACCATAGCATTAGGAAGAAAATTAATCATAAAAGCTATCAGGAAAGTAAGGCTACTATGAGTTAAATTTGCCCCTAAACACATGAATTTATGTAGGGCCGTTTTTCCTCACCCAAAACACATTCTGCAATTCATACAGCAGGACTTGGTTCCTTTTAATTTACACTTCTACAATAGACTCTGATTATACCATTCCCGTTCCTCTTTCATCATTTACCCCCTTTATTTTTTTAATGTATTTTATTGACTTTTTACAGAGAGGAAGGGAGAGGGATAGAGAGTTAGAAACATCGATGAGAGAGAAACATCGATCAGCTGCCTTCTGCAAACCCCATACTGGGTATATGCCTGTAAATAAGGTACATGCCCTTTACTGGAATCAAAACCGGGACCTTTCAGTTCGTAGACTGACACTCTATTCACTTAGCTGAAACGGTTAGGGCTCATCACCTATCCTTGCTAACTCCCATCTTTTCTGATTGCTTTTCCACAGACTGCCTGATTCTCTCATGTAATTGTTTCAGTTCCACAGAGTGGTTATTACCTCTGCCTCTATCAAGGAGGTAGCCTCTACTCACACACTTTATTCACACAATATAGAGGAGAGATATACAGACTTTAGATTTCACTTTGCCTTGGCTGGTGTGACTCAGTTGCAGCAGCATCCTCCTGTACACCGAAAGGTTGCAGGAATGGTCAGGGCCCATACCCAGGTTGCAGATTCGATCCCTAATCTGGGCATATGGAGGCAACTGATTGATGTTTCTTTCTCTCCCTCCACCCTTCCTTTCTTTAAAATAAATAAAAAGCATATCCTTGAGTGAGGAGGAAAAATATTATAGATCTAACTTTGGGGGAAAAAGAAAAGACAATTCTAGAAGAAAACCAAGTGATTTTTATCTTGGTGGCAGAACTGTTTTCTTTTTCCATTATTTTTAGTGAGTTCCAAAATTTTAATCATAAATGTAATAAAAACAAATGACACGAACCATTCATAATAAAAATTACATGCAATATATGCCAGTACATAAATAAAACTTGTTTCTGGAATTATATTCAAATGAATAACATTGCCTTTTCGGGGGTGAGGTAGGTTGTCTATTTTTCTGTATTATTTGAACTTTTCTATATATATATGGAGGCATTCATTTTTAAAAAGCACAGATTTTAAAATGCTATTACAAAAATAGGACATTATGGTAATTATCCTGTATCATCAGAAGAAGTAGGACACTATGATTAGTTTTGCATGTTTTTGGTTACTGTTATTACAAAAACTTAAATCTGAAACATTACCAATGCTGTTTCATGTGTTTGAGGATGCTTAAAATTCACCATTTCCAGAGAGAGATGTTTTTTGATTCGTGTAACATCAGCTTCCCGTGCAGCCTGCAGCAAAGAATGGCCTTTAAATTCATCTAGATGAAGGAAAAGTATATAAATCTGCATGAGAATTATCAAATTGATAAGATTTACCTAGTAAAAGACATAATATTTTTCTCTAAATTATTTTCAAAATTATCTACCAAAATAGCCAAATAGAGTCTAAAGATATTCTCCAAATATAACCCCTGAAAAGGGAGGCAGTGGTATTCCAGTTCCCCTGTTATGATCCAATTCATCTCCAACTGTATACAAGGATTTAGCCCATGGCCAACTCAAAGTTTATTCTGGTTTAGAAATCTGGAGTACTGCAACATATTCTCAGACCAGAGAATTCTCACAATTTTCCAAAGCATAGAATTTTTCTCAGTAAATAAATAAAATAGAGGGTGATCATAGTCCCTACACTAGCATTACAGCAATAGCAGATGGTTTTGCTCACACATCAGAAAACTGGAGACTAGACAAGCTGGATATTCCAAGAGAACCTACAGATGAACAAGTGAAAGAGGGTATTTTCTCAAGATTCCTCTCTTTTATGCCTCAGATTTGTGAAACCATGCATTTGTCCTTTATTATTCCAAAAATAATGTAAGTTTCCTACTTATGTATAGCAAATTGTACCTAAACTAGATGGATATGTCTCATTACATCTATTTCAGCTATACATAGAAGACCACAGAACTGTCCAGATTCCAAAGAACACTAGATGACAAAATCTGGGGACTAGATTTACAAGACGGCAATCCTACAAATAACACTTCAACTTCATGGCAGTTTCCATAGAAAGTCACATCAAAGATAGGAACAAAACCCAAATTCTTTTCAAAAGCATACTACCTGTAAGACTAATACATATAAAATGCATTTAACTTGACTTAAAAAAAGAATACAAATATATTTTCTTTTCATCTTGAGTGCAGAAAAAGTAGAAACTTCTGAATGATTAATATATGCTAGTTGAACAAAAGATACCCACAGCTAAGGAAATTATTCTATCATTTAAAAATTTCTAGAAACAAGAAATAGTTTTTCGTTTATTGATATAATATCTTAGCTAAACATTCATCATTTTATACTCACATGCTAATCTTTCTTTTAATTGTGGTGTGGGAGCCAAGTCTATAGCACTTTTGTTGTGGCAATTCAGCAGTGTTGGATCTGCACCATAACTTAGGAGTAGAGAACACACTTCAATCCTGTTCTTAGAAGCCGCCTCATGAAGAGGAGTGAATTGCCACAAGTCCATTGCATTTACACAGGCACCATGCTGGGGTGGGAAAGGAAGTACATATTTAGTGTCAATTTTTAAGAGAATTTAGAATTAGTAGTAGTCTATAATATAACACCAAGGAAATTTAAACAAGTTATGTTCCCAAAGTTCACTTTTTAAACCAATTATTTCAGAAAAAGAATACTTTTTCTCCCCATGAAGAAACAGTAGCTGGTTGCTAAGGCCTATGCACAAAGGCCTATTTAACTCTTCATTGTTAAAAATAGTTGAGAATGAAGCTTTAGATTTAACATGCATCTTTTCCAAAATTCTTATTATGTAATTTACATCTGGCAAAAATGTACAGTTCTTAAGTATATACAGTAGTTCTTCCTTATCCATGTATCACCACTGGATTCCTAAAACCATGGACAGCACCAAACCCTATACAACCAAACCTCAGTTTTTGAACATCTTTCTGTTCTCCATCAAGCTTTTCACAGAAAAAATGTCTCAGTTGTGGACCAAACATTCAGTTTTTGACCTGACAACGCTTTCTTCCATGCTAATACCTCAAAAAGCACCTCTCAGGCAACAAACAAAGCACAATTTTAAATAATAAAGATGCCATCAAGAGTGCTAATGTTGCTAAGGGAGTAAAAGTGCTCAAAACAATAATCCCAGACAACTTAATAGGCAGAAAAACTGTTGTGTTTAAATACTATTAGTTAATTTGTGATAGTATTTCAGAGGCAGTGATATAGGAAAAAGTTTAAGGCTAGTAGGTAAGTGTAAAACAATGATTCGGTTTTCAAACAAATTGCTTCTTGAACAGCCTTCCAGGACAAATTAAGTTTGAGAAATGCATTTCCATGTGTATGTCTTTTCCTATACATACACACCTTTGATAAAGTTTAATTTATAAATTAGGTTACAGTAAGAAATAACAATAAAATAGACCCATTAAAACAATATACTGTAATGAAAGATATGTGAATGTGCTCTCGCTCTCTAAATATCTTATGGTACTGTACTCACCTTTTCACTTAAAGGAAGCACTTTACAGCTTCTCTCTGGCATATCTGAATTGCCATTATCACTAGTCTCTCTTTTGGGGACCATTTTTAAGTAAAATAAGGGTTAAATAGAAGCAGTGCAATACCAGGACAGTTGATCTGACAACAGACACAAATGGGTAGCATATACAATGGGGATATGCTGGATTCATATCTCAAGTGGGACAGCGTGACATTTCATCACACTACTCAGAATGACATAAAATTTTAAAATCGTTTATTGCTGAACTTTTTCATCTACTATATTTTCAGGTCAGGTAACTGCAGGTAACTGAAACTGCAGAGAGATGAAACTGTAGATAGGGTCGGGAAGGCAGGGGGACTAATGTAGTTTGATGTGTCCTGAGAAATGTTCATATTCATTGATACCCATCACCCAATTCAAGATCTAAGACACAGCTAGAGAAAAGAATTGGGGGAGGAGGGGAGAAAAAAGACACTTTCATTACCCCAGAATGTTGCCTCGTGCTTCTTTTATGGACAATTCCTGCCCTCATTCTGACTGTTAGCATATATTAGATTTATCTGTTCTTAAATTTCATAAAAATGGAATAACTCACTATGTACTTTGTATCTAACTTTTTTCACAAACAATGTTTCTGAGATTATTTCATGTTGTCATATCAATACTTCATTTTCATTGCTGAGTAGTAGCATTCCATTGTACAAAATATACTCTAATTTACTTATCCATCATCCTGTTGATGGCATTTGGACGATTTCTAGTTTTTTATTATTATGAATAAGCTGTTATGAACATTTATGTACAAGTCTCTTTATGGATACATTATTCTTTTGCATATACCCCCTAGAAATGGAATTGTTGGGTCATATGGTAGATATGCTTGGTTTTATTAAAAAGTGCCAAATACTTGGAATGTCTGAGTTTCAGTGCTCCACTGCCTTGGTAACACTTTATTTTAATTTAGCCATTTCCAAGTATTAGAGTTGGATGGACCACAGAAGTCATTCTAGTTTAATCTCTCATCAAACACAAAATCCCTTTCACACTTACCTGTAGAAGGTGAACCAGCTACCTACCTCTTAGTACTTTTAATCACCAGAAACTAATTCTCAACATAACTTTTACATTTAATAGATAACTTCTGTTGTTAAAAAGTCTTTTACATTAAGTTAATTATGTACTTTAAACTTTGATCTATTGGTCTTTACAACAAAAAAGATCAATATTCTTCTTTGCAATATTTGAAGGTAACCCTTACGTTTTTCTCTTCCAATCTAAACACTTTCAGCTCCTTCACTCATCCAAGATTTCTACACTTTCTATCACCTTTGTGGCCCTCAACTAAATAGACTTCACATAAAAATATTAAGAGCCTAGAATGATAGATTCTCAATCAGTTTAACTGCACAAGTACAATGCATCTGTTATTACATTTGCTCCTAATACTATACTTCTACTACTGGCATAAAATTATGTTAGCCTTTCAAGCAGTCACATCACAATCTGTATGCACAATGGTCATGAAAAGCAGTCTACCACATGTTTGTTGTTAAACGCCAATATGTGCTAGCCAGACTTGTTAGCAAGGATTGCTTACTGACTGTGTTGCCCAGGACTTCTACCTGTATTCCATCTCTGTCTACTTGCTTTCTCCTGTTTGTCCTGAACTTGAGTACTCTGTAACTGTTTGTACCCTCGCCTCTTCTAATCTCCTCTATCCATATGTATAACCTCTAGTCAACTTTTCACACTTATTTAGTAAACACTACATCTTAGAAAAACACCATTCAATTGTCTTTTTATAAAAGTCTCTTTGCAATCTGTCTGATGTTGCACTCTCATCCATAACATTCCAAATATATTTCCTGCTATATTCAAGATTCAGTTTTACAATAAGCAAAAGAATTATTGCTATAAATGTATATAATATTACAGCCACATAATGAATTTTAAAAGACTTATAGACTATTCAGAGTATCTAACTATTATAACGAAGTTGTTTCTGTGGGAAAATGTATTCTGTGGTAGTACATGCTCCAAAGGATGCATAGAGGCATTGGAAACATATGTCTTCTTTCCGTTCCTATGACAGCTGCTGATACAGAATGAGGGAGTGTATTCAAGGGGCCGAGTGAAAGAAGTCTAAAGAAAGGGGTCAAATACATACATAGAGACAAGGGGACAAAAAAATGCTGGGGTATTGGTAACAACCTTGGATCCACTCTAAGGAGACTATATATCTTCTATTCTCATCCAATAGGGAGCAAAATAAGGAATTTCTTGCCAGTCCCAGGAACCTGCTTGTTAAACAACAGCCACCCAGCATAATGGAAGAAGTATAAGGCTATCCAAGCAAACCTGTTCCAACTCAAAGTACAACTGGGCAAGTCTTGCAAATGTAAACTGTAGTTTTAATATACGATTGACTAAAAATTGCTCTGATATTTTTAAGAGTTTTGAAATTTCACTTTAGCTACAAATTACAGAATCACTTAATCTGCTATTTGTAAAATGGTAGTGCTACTTTAAAATCTTAAGGAATCTCAAAAATCTCAAGCAGTCAGATGCTAACCTATCAACCATCTACACTTTGTAATTATAAATACTCCTATATCCACTAAGCACCAAAAACACATAGAAAAACAGATACACTAGGTATTTAAAATAACATATAATTATAAGAAAAGTACAACAGAACTAACCTTGACCAGAAGTTCAGTTACTTCATAATGACCATAAGAACAGGCATTGTGTAAAGGTACCAGATCACTACAATATGAGAAGGGGGAAAGCCTATTATTAGAGACTCCCTAGACTTATTTAATTTAAATTTACAGTCAGACTTAAATAGCAAATTGCTTTTGTGACCTTCTAATAAAAATGTACAAAATGTAGTAACATCCATTTGAACCCTAAGTCCTAGTGATTCTAATTACCAAGTCTCTTTCAATACATTTTTCATCATCCCTCCCCCCGCCACTGCACTGCCATTGTCTTGGGTTGAACCTTTACTATTTCTCCCTGTACTACTGAAATAAACCCACTTCGGTTTGTCCTTGAAGCTATAGCCAGATTTTTTTCAAAAGGTTACCTGATGTAGTTACTTCTTGTTTTAAGTCCTTTACTGGTTCTTCCTTGCTTTCAAAAGACCGTTTCAACTACTCAGCCTAGCATACAACGATCTGATGCTCTATACCTTACCCTTCTATGACAGTATACCAAACCCTGAATGCCTCTATACCTCACACTTAGTAGAGAACTTGTGTTATCGGGTATCTTTTCATACCCCCTAAAGTGTACTGTAAGCCTGAGTGGTCGCCTTAATGTTTTATAATTCCCTATGCCCTAAGCTATATGTGAATATCATAAAAGCTCAATACATGTTTATGTTGTTTAATAAAAATATGATTTTTACAAGGTCACATAAATTGCTATAAGGATAGTAATATTTAAGAAATCCTAATTTTTGTTCAAATACTTACCCTTTATCTTTAGCATGGACATCAGCTCCATGTTGCAATAACAGCTGTACAATCTTTACTCTATTGTATCCTGCTGCCAAATGCAATGGAGTTGACTGAAATATCAGAAAAATGAAATTCAAATACCAGTTGAAAAAAAGGTGTGAAAAGCTAAAAATATAAAACCAAAATCCACAAAATAGCCTTATAACTTTAGTGTCTAAATAGTCATCAATTTGATTTTTAAAAATTCCAACACATATATAAAAGTTTATAAATTCATTATTGCAAACAGGAACTAAATATTTGTTATCAAAAAAGTTTTAATAAGTTTAAGAATCCAAATTATTGCTTAAAAGAATGTATCAGCATTCTCATAAATGTTTTAATTTATAATAAAATAAATGTATTTTCATTTTACCAGGAGATGAACACAAACTTAGGAGTAAAGAAAGTACCTTTCTACCATCACTTGCATGGCAGTTGACATTTAATGGTGTGAGTAAAGCCATCATTTTTTCCTCATTGCCACTCCTAACACACAAAAGAAAATTTATTAGCAATTTCTATATTTTAACACATCTCATATAAAGACATTTATGTGAACCTTAAAAAAAATGCATTCTTTTAAAAATATTTTTCTTATTGCAAGAATAAAAATAAAACATTTAAATGATGAAGATTTCATGGGATATATTTATAACACACCTGGCACTTTCCAAGAGTTCATCTTTCTTATATTCACCTATGAATCAGGGAAAAAATAAAACCAGAAATTAAACATTTCAATTACAAAAGTAACAACAGTTTTATACATTAAGATGCTCAATGAATTATATTTAAAGTATATAAATTTGAAAATAAATTTCCAATAAAAGGAAAATGGTTAATCAACAGAATATTGTGCCGTTTAAAAATATTTATATAAAGAATATGGAATACCTTTGTTATAAAAGTGAAAAAAAATTCAATGATATATAACAAAGCATCACTGCAATTGTATGAAAACAATATGCACAGAAAAAAGAGCAAATATACAAAATTTTCAAAAAGTTTGTCTTAGGTGTGAGTTTATGGGTGAATCTTTTTTCTTTTTTGTCCTTAAATTATTATAGAAAACCAACATGCTAGTTGTGTAACACACAAAATGCATCTACAACTTCATACAAAATCCAATATACTGTTTACAAATGACAAGATAATCTACAGCATCACCAACTGAACATAACCATTAACATTCTTGTGAACCTAAAGGATTTTTCAAGACTAAAATTATCTTTATTATAATGCTTTTTTAAACCATTAGCCTTCCATATCTGCAGGTTTCATATACATGAATTTAACCAATCTCAGACTGAAAACTGTATTTTCAATCCACAGTTGGGAATCAATGCATTTGGAGAGCCTACAGTATGCACTGATTTGAGCCTTCTTAAAGAACTTGAACATCCAAAGATATCTGTATCCATGGGAGATAAGAGGGGCTCTGTGGACAATGAGGCTAACTGTATATATAAATAAAAACAGGATTAAATATATACTCTTTATGCCTATAGCTTTTACATTTATAATGAATACAAAGAAACCTTTATAATTAATAGTTTAAATAAACATAATTTAACAAAATGGATAGTGTTTACTGATTTGCTGAAATAAAATCCAAACTGCTGCCCACAATATGAATTGCATATTGGCTACTAGTGCAAGGTTTCATTTGAACCCCAAGGTGTTTTGTTTTTTTTTTTCTTTTTAAATAAAAGCAGGGAATTGCATTGAATAGGGAAGGAGGAACACCAATTTTGAAAAGAAAAAAAAAAAGTTTTACCTTTCTTAGATAAGAATCAAATGTCAACTGTCCAGTAGTAGAAAAAGTAACAACTGACACTATTTTTAAAAAATCTAGTTGAGGTCATTAACCACAGGAAATTCATTCTTTATATTCTTCTTGGAATACCCAAAAAGAGTACACAACTCACCAGTCAGCACTGCTTTGGCAGATGGATCTGCTAAATCCAACGCTGTCCTTCCATCTGTATTTTGGATGGTTGGCTCAGCTCCATGCTGCAAGAGCACTGAAAAATAGCAATACTACTTTTTTCAAGATGGTATTCATGACAATTTGATTTCTGTCTCAAAGTTAAAGATATTTCATATCCCAAAAGTGTGATTGTTTTATTTTAAAGATAATAATTTATGAAACATTTTATGAATGTATTATACACATTTAATGTATTATACATTTTATTATTTAATGTACTATACACATTAATGTCTTCTAAGTTCAGTTAGATTTTCCTTTGCTAGACAAGTAACTAAGGACAGATAAGAGTGTATAATAAAAGGCAAGTCTGCTTGAAAGTTTGTTTTCTCATTACAAATGAACACTGCCTATGTTAAAAAGGTTGTTCTATCATAACAGAAATAAAATTTCTAATCCTATAGAAATATGGATCTGTGGTTATGCAAAATAAAAAAAAAATTGTGTAGGTAAATTCTTAAAAAAAGAAAACAAGAAACAAAAACACTCTCTGTAGGGTTAACAAACTACAAATCAAAACTATGATCCAAAGCACATAAAAAGAAAGACCTGTGCTATATTCTGTATTGTTATTTATTACATAAAGACATTACAGCATACTCTACAAATAAGGAGCTGGGAAAAGACAGGCAAGTACATGCAGAAAGGGAAGCCCAAAGTCCATTCTTTGACTGGGTTACTGTTCATTATACTCTATTATTATCTGTAACAGTACCATCCAACAGAAATAAAATGTGAGGCATTAATGTGAACTAAATATGTAATAAAAAATGAAAAGAAACAGGCTAAATTGTAACACATTTTATTTACCCTATATACTGTCATTTCAATATTTACATTTATATCATAATGAACAAAAACTGAAGATACTTTGCATTTCCTTTTTTCATATTAAGACTTTGAAATTTGGTATATTTTCCCCTTAGAGGAGATCTCAATTTCAAGAAGTCCTCAGCTACCATATTGGATTGGATAGTGCAGATCTATAACTATATTTAGAAAACCCTACATATTAAAACTAGTTAGTTATATGTCAGAGACTCAGGAACTAGCAAAAGGCAGTAGCAATATAAGATAACAATATTAAGATAATACATTGGACAGAGGTAACTAGGTAATCTATTTCATATCTTTATAAATTACCTAATTTGAACTAAGATGGTGACTTTAAACAGTGACTTGGGGTTTGGAGGGCAGAATAGAACAATGTAAGTCCAGCAGAGCCCTGGACTTTTTTTAGTACACAGGCTTTCTATCTGCCTCAAGAATTTTAACTGCCCCTATATCAGGAAATAGAACTAAGGTAGCAGAGCCCAAAATCCCTGACTATGTTAGCTTCAGAAAAGTCAATACCAGGTTAATAAAAACTCTCAATCAAATAAGCGGCCTTCTCACTTACACTTTTCTGTCAATGATCAAACTGTTGAGCAAATCCTCTCTCATTTGTTAAAGTATTCTAAATGACTGATAATTTTTCCTTCAAATGCTTCTTTATGTAACCTGCCATTTCTATTCTCCTATAATAACCCTAGTTCATAACCTCATCATTTCTAATCTGGGTTACTCTAGTTTCCTAGCTAACCTCTCTGATGCCATCCATTCTACCAGCCACCTACCAGATCACTCTTGCTAAAATACACTATTTTTGCTTTTTCCTTTTGCCTCGTTGCTGCGGACTGAGCAAGATGGGTCACCAGCAACTCTACTGGAGCCATCCGAGGAAATTCGTCCAGGGTTCTCGTTCGTGCCGCGTCTGCTCCAACCACCACGGCCTGATCCGGAAGTACGGCCTCAACATGTGCCGCCAGTGCTTCCGTCAGTACGCGAAGGACATCGGCTTCATTAAGTTGGACTAAGAGAACTTCCATGAATGGGTCGTTCAAGACATCTACCTTATGACAGAATGCTATCTCTTTGTACATAAAATAAAAGAAAACCTTTCAAAAAAAAAAAACAACACTATTTTTGTCACACTATTGTTCCCTTCCTTAACAGCTTTCATAATATCAAGTTCCTTAACTCTGAATTGAAAGTTCTTTATAAAGAGGTCCCTGCCTATCTTTTCAACCTTTCTCCCACTATTTGTTGGAAAGACTCCAGAAAGGAATGACTGGACTCCAGCCAACTCACTGCCCTCATTATACTCGAACACTCCCTGTTCACTGTCATGACTTTATCTGATTCTGTGTGTGCGCGTGTGCGCGCGCGCTATCTCCCAAGAGAATCCAAATTTCCAGAAAACAGGAATTTTGTCTCTATTCTCTAAAGAGCTTAATCCCAGTATTATACACAAAACGACACTTATTTAGCTTAAATTATGAAGTATTCTTAAGTATTCAAGTTCAGCCTGGCATTGATCATATTAATGAATGAAGTCAGTCAGATTCAGAATGGTTACAAACTATTTCAGGAAAATTCTGAAAAGTAAACAGTCTTACCGATGCAAACATCAATCTTTCCTTTAATTGCAGCTTCATGGAGAGGAGTGTAATTCCAATTATCACGAGCATTTGGATCTGCACCATGTCGCAAAAGGAGAGTGACTACTTCCGCATGACCAAAAGAACATGCATTGTGAAGAGGAATAAGGCCCCCATCATCACGTGCTTGGACATTTGCACCATTCTGAAGCAAATATTCAACTACATCTTTCCGCCCAAATCCTAAAAGAAAACAAATTATCCGTATTTAAGTCCTCCAAAGAAAAATGCATAAATTAGAATTAAGTAGAAGCCATGTTAAATGTTTCTGGATGGAAAATAAAGATTTAACAATTCAAGAATTCATTGATGAGATAAAGAGAGAGAGACTCAATACTGACAATTTTGACAATACTGAAACTGAAGCTTAAGCTGGGTAGAAAGGGTGAAGTGATTATATTTATACTAGAGGGCTGGTGCATGAAATTCGTACATGGGTAGGGTCCCTAGGCCTGGCTGGCGATCCAGAGTATACCTGTGGAGTGCCTGGGGGGCAATAAAGGGCTCCACAGTGGCACTCATTTTGGCTGACCTGGTGCCACCTGCTTGCTGGACCCACCTGCTTGCCAGCCCTGTCCCCCAATGCTGGTCACCTCCCTCTGTGGGGCGGCCAACGGGGGCCTCCCCCCTGGTACTCGCCTTGGCTGGCCTGGGACCTGCGGGCTGGGGGCAGCTCCTGTTTTGGATGTCTACCCCAAATGGTCAGTGCATACCATAGCAATTGGTGGTTCTACCATTCAGTCGATTTGCATATTAGGCTTTTATTATATAGGATAGGATAGTTACGAACAGTCCAATACACAGATAACTTCCTCTTCTATAACTTTGTATTAACATGATGTCTGAAACCTCTCTGGAGACGACAGCAGAGATCAGCATATTTCAAAGTCACATTGTAAGGACTGTAACATGAGAGTGGAGATCACGTTGGTATGCTGAGAGTAGATGAAGAGTCTGAAACTTTGAAGCCACTCTTGGCATAAAAGGAAATTAGAGGGGGTGAGTCTGTAGCTATTTAAAATTTTAAAATCTTCCATTGTTAGTTTAGTGAAACCTTTAGATTCAAGATACTTCCTAAACTCTAAAGGCTAATCCCTCATGAAATCCCCATTCTTACGGTCTCAAAAATAGTTCAAAGCATCTGTTAAGTACTCATTTCTTGAGGAAAAATAGCTTTGCATGTTTTTTCTTTTCTAATAATGTTCTTACTGGCCTGGCAGAACATGAACAGGCATACCTTATAATCAATGCCAACCTCCATATCCTAAGGATCTCTGTATAAAGGAATCAGAAGCCTAAAGTTAGTAGTCATGGCTGCTCAAGATATATTGTGGTTTATTTTATAATTATGGAAGAGCAGTCATTTTTAAACACTGCTTGCTCAATGTCTATGTATGAAAATACTGATGAAATCATACATTGTTGAATCTACTATAAAGCACTAACAATGAAACAAAGCAGGAATATTTGGAAAGCATGCTTGCTGATCAATAAACTATGTCACTTAATGGCAGGTACTGTGTCCTGTTTATTTCTATTCACTGGCCAAGACCAGAATCTAGCATATAGGGACTTAATAAACATTTGTTTAGTTCATGTCTAATATTTTGAAACTAGGGGCCCAGTGCACAAAAATTTGTGCACTCGGGGGGCGGGGTCCCTCAGCCCAGCCTGTGCCCTCTTGCAGTCTGGGACACATCGACAGTGGGCGGGGGGGGGTGG
>PVJC01033868.1:0-19125 GCA_004026665.1 Murina feae
CCCAGCAGCCAGGCACAGGAGTGAAGCTGCCGCAGCCTTTAATTTGAAGCTCGGAGATGGGCTCCCACACCAAGGCTGACTCCTGGGGCCTTGGGCTGGAGATTTTTTTTGGTGTGATTTGCATTACAACCATTTATTTGCATCTCAACTGTCACCCAGAATAAATGGGCTGTTGTTGGTTTCAGCCCACCCTGTCCCTTCCTTCCCCGGCTCCTGTGAGTTTTCTATAGCTGAGCAAATCAGAAGAAATTACTCCCGGAGACTTGACAATGAGGACGGAGTCCTTGGGAGAGAGAAAGGGCCTCTCTCGAGCACCTTTGTTGTCTGGAATGGTCCGGCGGAGCCTGAGATGCAGCAAGAGACGGAGTAGAAACTTCGAGGTGGAGAGGGGACGGTGGGCACCATCTACACTTTGTGAATTAGATTAGCATCCTTATTAGGAATGCTGGCTGCGCAGTGCTGACTGGGAGGCTAAACTTCCTCCTTCCCTTGCTATTTGCCACCAGCACCCTCTACGCCCCCAAAGTGGACATTTGGGGCCACCTTCCTACACAAACTGGGCAGGAATTGGGCTTTAGCACAACAGCCCTGAGTGGTGGCCAGTTTGGGCCACTGTGTCATGCAGTCGTGCCCTAACCCCACTATACGTGTTTCTGAAGTGAGCAAAAGCAGACCTGCCCCTGCCCGGGGCTCATCCTGTCTAATCAGGAGACAGATGCTAGACCCTCACGCTAACCATGCAGCGTCACAGTCACGGGGAGCGCAAGGGGGAATCTGTGACATCTGTGATCCCCGCCACACGCGGGCGGGGTCCCCTTCTTCCTCCAAGTTTGCTCCGTGAACACATTTTCCTGCCACACTTAGCAAATCCAGAGTCACCTTCAACTCAGACACAAATCCCGTCAGGAAGGCGACTGTGAGAAATGACAATCAGAAGGTCTCTTACAAGAGTTGCCTGGGTTCTCTTAGAGTTTTCAGCGGCCTCTGTCTTTTCTGTTCCTGTTGGCAATTGTGGCTGAACACTCAGCCTGGAACCCAGGGGCCTGACCCTCGCCCCGGGCTGGGCCCGGGGTGCAGTGTCCAGTTCTGAATCGCTCTGGGGTTTTGGCGAGTGGAGAAGACATCTGAGATAAAGAGAGCAGCCTGTCCCTCCCTCTTACTTAGCCAGCAGCCCGGGACCACACTGGGGGTGGTGCAGGTGCAGCGCTGTTGGGAGCCTGGAGGACAGATAACCTTAGGGAGGGACAGTCTGGGCCTTGGGGCTGCGGCTCCTCCCAGGCAGTTCTCTTCCTGCACCTTACTGTGCCCTGGAGAAGTGGAACCCTGTGGGGAGGAGGCGAGCCCTCCACTGTCAGAGATGCTCCCCAACTCCCTGGGGAAAACAGGGGAACGGCCCCTGGCCGTGCTGGATCCCCTGTCTACGGCAGGCGTGCTGATGCCTGTGCCGGGTGGGGAGCTGTCACTAGAGGCAAGCTGCCTCAGAAAGGGCTTCCAGCAAAGAGCCTGAGATAAAACCCAAGGGGTCAGGGTGACCTTGGAACCCACCCCTCACCCCCAACCAGTCTGGTGAGCAGGGCCTGGGGGGTTCGGGACCTGCTGGTTGGTGATGCTCCCTGAATCCCTCTGGTTAGACCTGTGCGTGGCAGGTACTGCACAGATCCTGGGGCTCCTCCCCTCCATATCTTTGTTGGTAGCCCCTGTGGCAGACACAGATTGATGGCTGCTTCCCCACATCCCACAGCCTCTGGCGGCGAGGTGGGGCATGCAGCCATTTCTGGCGGATGGGCCCACTCTGGAACGAAGCCTGCCTGGAGGAGCCGGGGCTTCACCCCCAGCTGTCCCCTCCCTGCTGCAGGGACCAACGGAGTGGCAGTGTGCACCTGAGTGTGTCGTTCTTACACAGACGAGTGAAGCGAGGCTTAGAAAGGGCCAGTGACTACCCAAGATCACAGCACTAGCAAACGGCAAGGCGGGACTTGAATGCAGGTCCCATCCAGAGCTTGGGCCGCGAACACTGCACAAGCTGCTCCCCTCTGGGTTGCCTCTAAAATGGAACCCAAGTCCTTGACTGGCATTTAAGGTGTGTCCCAGCCACCTTCCACCAGCCGCTAACACAAACCCTGCATCGGTCACGGCGTCGCCAGCTGTCCCCTCCATCCACTTGCAGGTGTCTTCCTCTGAGCCTCCCTGGCGGCTGCCCGCCCTGCCAGCCCTCCTGCACCAGGTTCACGATCAGATTTACGCCCCAAGGCTCAGCCCTAGCCCACCTCTTGTCAGAGAGCCTTTCCCAACGCCCAGCCCTGCGTCCCCTTCCTCAGCTGAGCTTCAGAGTCCTCGCTGGGCATTCCTGGGCCCTGGACCCACTCGCCGGCGCCAGTGCCTCTGTGCCCCTGGGCTGCTGTCACACCCGCTTATCTCCACCTTCTAAACTTCCTACATCTTTGCATATGTTTTATTCTATTTATTTATATTTCTAAATTCTCACCCAAGGGCACCTTTTTATTGATTCTAGAGAAAGAGGAAGGGAGAGGGAGAGAGAGGGAAAGAAACATCGACGACGCAAGAGAGAAACATTGATTAGTTGCTTTTTGTGCACGCCTGGACCTGGGATCGAACCTGCAACCCGGGTGTGTGCCCTGATTGGGAATCAAACCCTCAGCCCTTCAGTGCATGGGATAATGCTCCAACCAACAGAGCCACACCGGACAAAGCTCGTATTATCTTTCACGAGGTTCATTCCACCTTTGTGTAGACACACTTGGGTCCTTGGGAAAGGACCATGGAGTTATACTTCCTGAGCTCCCTCAAGGGGCCAAATTCAGATCCTTGTAAACAATAGGTGCTTAATACATACTTCAGTGATCAGACAGATGAGTCTGAAATGACTTAGCAGGAGATGGAGGGACACACACACACACACACACACACACACACTCAGGAGCTGATCTGCCCCTGCTGATCAGCCCTCTGAGTCCTTCAGGGGGCTGTGCCCAGCTGAGAGAAGCAGGCGGAAGAGGAGAGGAATGTGGGAGGTAGGCTCCTGGCGGGGGGGAGGGGCGCAGGCAGGCGCGCTGAGCAGTTTCAGAGCAGTCAGAGTGGAGCGGGGCAGGAGGAGCAAGGAGAAGGCTGGGCCTGGACAGGCCAGTGCAGGAGCCCTGAGTGAGGAGTCGTTGCAGGAAGGGCCTCAGGCTGGGAACCTGATGGAATTCCTGAGCTGAGTGGACTGGGGAGCAGCGGTAATAAATACAAGTCCTATTGAAAAATGTGGCTGTGACGGGCAGGGGAGAAGGGCCACGAGGAGGGGCTGGGGAGGAGGCAGGCTGAGAGGGCCCATCCACGTAGAAGCCGGCCTCATCTGTGCCTGGCTCATGGCCCATGACCCATGACACAGGGCCTGCCAGGGCTCATGGGGCTGCAGCCTAGCCCCAGAACCTCCTCTCTCCTGCTCCTCTTGACCTCTCCCTCACTGAGGCCCGAGTCCCTTCTTTCGAGGACTGTCCTCAGCCAGGTAGGTCCGTGGGCAAGGGGATACAGGCATCCCGACCCCTCTGGGGCCTCCTACGGCCTGGGATCTCCTTGAAAGCACTTACACTCCCCTCATGGAAAAGGAGGGGTCACGATTACCCTGAAAGCAGGAATAAGACATTCTCCTAAGGTCATCGGATATACAAGAGCCTCTACCTTTTAAAATGCCTATTTTTTGATGTATGTTATAAAATGCACATACTATATTAGTAGAACAATCGTGCATATAGCTTCTAAATAAATAACTACATGCTGGAGGTGTACACTCAGACGTTTTTTGCAGGGGGTAGGGAGCAGTCGAAAAGTTAGAGACCACTGATTTTTGCAGCCTTATTTACCCTCAGAACATAGCACAGAGATACCAGGTGACTCCCCCAGGCAGGGTGGTGGGTCTCGATGGGCCATAGTTCCAGGGACTCACCTCGTCCTTGTCCACCACCTGGATGAAGAGGGGGAGGGCAAAGCCGACCTGCGCCAGCTCAGTGATGGCCACGCTGTACTCGGAGCTGTTGAACTCTGGGGCATTGTCATTGATATCAATAACCAGGATGTTGAAGGTTGTGGTGACGGTGGCATCAGAGGGGGTGCGGTCATCATTCAGCTCTGTGCCCTGCAGATGGCGGACAAACACTTCAGGATGAAGGCAGCCATGATCACAATAACAGCTATCGTTTCCCAGGGCTTTCTCAATGCTGGACACAGCGCCCTGTGTGAATTATCCCATCTCATCCTCTCCACAGCCCCAGGAGGAAGAGTCTATCATTAGCATTCCCATTGTACTGATCCCCATTTACCAATGAGGAAACCGAGGCTCAGAGAGGTTAAGTAACTTGTACAAGGACACACAGCCACAGTAGGTGCCAAACTCAAGCAGTAGGATTCTAGAACCAAGGGGACAAGGTAGAGTAAGATAGATTTTGGGGCTCATCACAGGGCAAAGGGAGAGTAATGCAGTTTGGCAGATGATGAAACTGAGGCCAAGAATTTTTGTGCTAGCATGTCAAGTAATCAAGACTTAATTCAGCATCTGCTATGGACTGAACACTGTGCTAGGCACTGTGAGGGTCTGGATCAGACTCAGAAGTAGATGGAATCAGATACCTTGGTGTCCAGTCTCTAGACAAGAGCCCCAAGCCCCAGAATACCTTCCCATCCCCACCCCAACCTCTGAAGCAGCGTCTCTGGGCAAGAGGCCCATGACTAGGTGTGTTTCCCCAGCTCCTAAGGGATCTGGACTCACAGGCCAGTTTGGGACTTCCCCCTACCATCTGTAATAATAAAAGTGTAGCATGCATGAAGATGGACAGCTGGGCTCAGGGTCCCGCAGTGAGTTGCTGGCTGCAATGGGGGTAGGAAGCAGCTCTCCCATGGGAGCTGCCGCTCCACAGGAGGGAAGGCTGAGAGGGGCCCATGGGCTTGGTGCTGGTGATGGAAAGGCCGCATTGGCCCACACATGCCCATCAGGTGAAGAGGAGGAGCCAGTGGTGAGAGGGGGCTCCTTGCCCCTCACTGCCCCAGGCCCTCTCAAGGTCACGGAGAGCAGTTAGGAGCCAGGCTGGGCTGCAACGTCCTCCCCATACCAACAGAAGGGCCTTCTTCCCAGAGCTCTCTCCTCAGGTTTTGTGCCACTTCTCCCCTCAGTCAAAGGCTGGGGCTGCGAAGGACCCCTTGTGGCCGAGGCAGGATCCATGCCCTGAATGGGTTTCCCAGGGAATGGTTCTGATGTTAATGAAAACTGGCCGTGAGAGGCAGGTGGCTACAGGGGCTGGAGGGGGGCAGGGCAGGGCTGTGGCTCCACCACACCTCCCGGGGTGGGACCATGACAGCTGCCACCACGCCCTGCTGCACTGCTGTTTCCTAAGGCAATAGCCCCAGGGAAGCCCTGAGGATTAGAAATGGGACAAAACCCAGAAGTGGGGTGAACATAAGACCCTGAGGTGGCTACAGCAGAGAACTTGGAATTATGGGTAACAGTATGGACCATGAGATGAGCACCTTCTGTGTCCCCAGCAAGGCCCCTGACACAGCGTACACCTGACACTCACTGCCATGAGCCCAGGAATCAGCACAGGTGAGAGCACAGAAGCAATGAGCTTCCTGGGCGCCGGCGCCTTGGACGCTGCTGGAGGCTGGCACCACGGCGTGGGCATCCCCTCTACCCAGAGGGAGGTTTCCGGGTTCTCACCTTCACCGTCAGGATGAAGCCGTGGCTGTACAGGGGGTTCTCCCGGTCCAGCAGACCATTCAGGGTCAGCGCCCCACTGATGTAGTCCAGGGCAAAGATGCTGTTGGTATTCCCTGCGAGAAGAGAGCATTCTGGGTGTGACTGGGGCCCAGGACCGGTGGACCTGGGGCTGGGGCTGCGGCTCCTCTTGGGTGCTAAGGATGAGTCAGTCCCTTAAAAGGGAAGCTAAATTAAGGAGGATGGAAAGAGCTCTGGAGTGCATAGGAGAACACGGGGATGCATGGGAGGACATGGGAGTGCATGGGAGGACATGGGAGTGCATGGGAAGACACGGGGATGCACGCGAGGACATGGGACTGCACGGGAGGACATGGAGGTGCATGGGAGGACACAGGACTGCACGGGAGGACATGGGAGGACACAGGAAGACATGGAGTGCACGGGAGGACATGGGAGTGCACGGAAGGACACGGGAGGACACGGAATGCACGGGAGGACATGGGAATGCATGGGAGGACACGACGGTGCACAGAAGGACATGGGGGTGCATGGGAGTGCACGGGAGGACATGGGAATGCACAGGAGGACACGGGGGTGCATGGGCGGACACGGGAGGACACAGGAAGACACGGAGTGCATGGGAGGACATGGGAATGCATGGGAGGACACGGGAATGCACAGGAGGACACAGGACTGCACAGGCAGACATAGGAGGACACAGGAGGACACGGAGTGCACGAGAGGACATGGGAGTGCATGGGAGAACACGGGGGTGCATGGGAGGACATGGGGGTGCATGGGAGGACATGGAAGTGCATGGGAGGACATGGGGGTACACGGGAGGACATGGGACTGCACAGGAGGACACGGAGGTGCATGGGAGGACATGGGACTGCACGGGAGGGCACAGGAGGACACAGGAAGACATGGAGTGCACGGGAGGACACGGGAATGCACGGGAGGACACAGGACTGCACAGGCAGACACAGGAGGACATAGGAAGACACGGAGTGCACGAGAGGACATGGGAGTGCATGGGAGGACACGGGGGTACAAGGGAGGACATGGGGGTGCACGGCCACAGGAAGTAGCCACTATTCTTCCGTGGCTTCCTGGGTGCTCGTGTGATCTTCCCACCCAGCCTAAAAGCCCCCTGAAGACAGGGCCTTTGACAACTCTCCCTCAAGGTCCCCGGCCCGTGCTGACACCCAGCAGCAAGCGTGCTTCTATAGAGTGGTGGTCCCAGCCCACCTGGGCCCCTGCATTTGCCCTTGAACCCTTCTCAGCAGGTGCGCTCACTGGTCTACCTGGGAAAATCCCAATTCCTCTCTCCTCTTCCTCACTAACCAGTGTGCTGGTTCATCCACACACTCACCCATTCACTGCCATTCATTCACATAGCACTCCCACGGGCAGGCGGCGTGGCCAGGCCCTGTGCTTGGCACTGTGGGGGGGCCAGGGATTCTGACCCTAAAGCAGTGCGGCCTGGCAAGGAAGCTTTGACCCCGTAAGAATCAGCATCTCTGAGTTTGTAGCAGAGGGAGGCTGTTCACACACGGGGAGGCTCAAAGAAGGGAGCTTCATGGAAAGGGTGGCACTGCTCCCTACACCACTGTCCCCCTGAATGACCTTGGGAAACTTGTCTAACCCTCTGTGTCTTGGTTTCCTTATCTGTGAAATGGGGAGAACAATGGGTCTACCTCATAGGGCGATGAGAATTAAATGAATGTGAATATATATTAGAGGCCTGGTGCCCAAAAGTTTGTGCACTTGCGGGGGGCGGGGGGGACAGGTGAGAGCCGGTCCCTCAGCCTGGACTGTGCCCTCGCAGTCTGGAACCCCTCAGGGGATGCCCACCTGCTGGCTTAGGCCTGCTCCTTGGGGGATCAGGTCTAAGCTGGCTGTCAGACATCCCTCTGGCAGCCCGGGAGCCCTCGGGGGATGTCCACTTGCCAGCGGGGAGGAGGCCTAAGCTGCAGTCCGACATCCTTAGCGCTGCTGAGGAGGCAGGAGAGGCTCCCACCACAACCACCACTGTGCTGGCAGCTGGCAGCCTGGCTTGTGGCTGAGCAGAGCTCCCCCTGTGGGAGTGCATTGACCACCAGGGGGCAGCTCCTGCATTGAGCGTCTGCCCCCTGGTGGTCAGTGTGTGTCATAGTGAACAGTCATTCCTAGTTGATCTGCTGTTAGGGTCAATTTGCATATTACCCTCTTATGATACAGGATATATATAATTAGCTTGGAACAGCTTGTGGCACAAAATGAGCTCTCAGTAAGTGCGGTTTGAGCTGGGCCCTGGAGGACAGGCAGAACTGGGAAAGGGGGTGGGTAGACACTGATTCCACAAGAGGGAACTGATACCAGGCTTTCAACACACACAGGTGGATACAAGGGTCACATCTTCCTGTTCCTCCCTTTGCCCAGCTGTAAAGGGACTGTACACAGTAGGAGACCCTATCATCCCTGCAATGAAATAGGGAGAAGGCGGAGGGGAGACAACTTCCTCTTTGACCTTCAGGCTTTAGGACGGAGGCTGTTCTTGGCCAACTGTATGCTGGTCAGCTCTCACCTGTTTGGCAGCTCACCTCCGCCCCCAGCCCGCTGCAGAGGTTGGCACAGCAGGGGAGAGGCTGCTGATGCCTGTGGGACCTGTTCAGGTCTCATGTCACTCTCAGACTGTGGGCTTTGGGGCCTCTGATGTGGAGCCAGGCATGGGAGGGGACATCACTCCAGCCTCCCCTTGTCTAAAGCTTCCTCCTGTGGCCATGGACAGACCTGGGAACCTTCCTACTGTGTTTGTGGAGTAAGGAGGACAGGGCTGCCAGGAGCTTGTTCGCGCATGAATACAAGGAGTTTCTTTAGCTGGGAATTCTGCTGCTGGGGACACAAGGGGGTGCATGCTTTCATCAGCTCATCGCCAGCTCATCCATTCAACAAGCAAGTATTGCGCTCTGCAATGTCCTGGGGACACAGTCTAGTGGGGGACGCCGCCCTCGACCGAACATTCGCATCACAAGGTGATCAGTACCGAGGAGGTGAAGCACAGGCATCGCAGGGACCTTTGGGACTGGCTCCTCTGAGCCCCTAAATGCCAAGCTGAAGGGCTGCCCAGCCCCCGCGCCCCAGGCATGAGCACCCCCACCCCAGCTCCTGCCTCCAGCATCCCATCATTCCAGATCTGCACGTACATTTACTCTTCCCAATAAAAGAACCTATCAAATGTCTAACTGAATGCGATTCCATTTTTACCTTTGCAAGATTTTCCCTATAAATCACCCCCAAACCAGAAGGCCCTTGCTGAACAGTGTGCTTGGTTCTCAGTTTGGACAATAGAGTTGCCTACCTTGGTCCTCTCAACTGGAACCCCCGCCCAACACCTTCCCCCACGGAGGCCACACTACCCATCCCAACCTGGAGTCTGTCCCAGAACATAAAACACTCCCTCCTCTGACCTAGGCACCTTTTCCAACAAACCTGCAGGCAAATATTCCCCAGGGCGTACTCACTCCAACTTGAGGACCCTCCCCAACACACACACACACACACACACACACACACACTTCCTGTTCATCTCTGTGTGAAGCTCACCCTCCAGCCTCCTGCTAAGTAAGAATCGTGTGCAGGACCAACAGCCAGAAAGGGTTGCACCCAGGCAGTGACAAGGCCACCGGAATGAGGCACAGGCTCTAGTGCTCCTACCATCACCATGGCAACAGCATCACCCACGGGAATGCTGGCTGGGATGGGGCAGGAGGTGAGCCCTGCTCCCCACACAGGGAGGGTCACGAGCAAGTCTCATCCAAAGACGGACTGACTAGCTCACTCCTTCATTTGAATTCATAATCAGCACCTACTGTGTGCAAGGTGCTAGGAGAATCAGTACAGGAAAGCAGGCAAGGTTCATGCCTCCAGCCTCCTGGTCAACATCAACGTTCATGATATAATCACACTATGGAACGTATGAGTACTTGCTGAGCTGAGGCCCCTGAAGAAAGCAGCAGAGAGTGGAGTAGCGCGGTGGTGGTGAAGATGATGCCCTCTGGAGGCGGACCGAATGGGCTCGGATCATAGCTCTGCTACTTGCTAGCTGGGGACTTTGGTCGAGTTACCTAACATGTCTAGGCCTCAGTTTCCTGGTCTGTAAAATGGGGATAGCAATAGTTACTAATATTTAATGTGTCGCTGTGAAGATTAAATGAGTTAGTACTGTGCCTGGCACATAGGGAGCTTTCAACATGTGGTCATCTCCTCCACCCCACCCTCACCTCCACCCCAGAAGCCTGTGCATACAGCTGTCTGCTCAGTGGGAGCACCGAGTCAACTCCATCTTCTTGCCCGCACAGCCTCACAACCAAGGGTCCACATGCCCAAGTTGGCAGCCCTGAGGCCAAGGCCAAGTACAAAACCTTCAGATTTAGGGCATCGCACCCAGGGCTCTGGCCTCTGCTGCCTGCGTCATTCACCCCTCAGGGGGGGTCACCATTTCCTTGCTCCCTTTCCTTATCACCACCTTTATTATTTTCTCTTCCCTGGTGGCTGTGAGCTTGGCAGCCACCCATATAAGTTTCTTTGTTATTCTAGAAGCTGATGCCACCATGGCAGCCCTCTGGTCTCCCGACATTCTTATGCAAGTCCCATGGGGACTGGGGGTGTTGGGGGAGGCACACCAGGTACGCCTTTCACCTGTTCAACGCCCATTGCTGAGCAGAGGGGCAGCTGCTTTCCTGGGACCGACAGGTGCTGTCCTGGGTGTGTGTGGATATACCTAGCAAGGGAGGGGCTCTGGGCTGGAAGGGGCCGCACCTTGAGTGCCCCAAGGCCTCTGGGAACTGGGACTTAGGGCAGACACACAGGGAAGAAGCAGGTCATTACAGCCCTGCTGGTTCTCTTGGGGGCACCACCACCTCTAGAAGCTTTAGCAGTGGTTCTCAACCTTCTGGCCCTTTAAATACAGTTCCTCATGTGACCCAACCATGAAATTATTTTCGTTGCTACTTCATAACTGTAATGTTGCTACTGTTATGAATCATAATGTAGATATTTGATATGCAGGATGGTTTTAGGCGACCCCTGTGAAAGGGTCGTTCGACCGCCATAGGGGTCGCGACCCACAGGTTGAGAACTGCTGGCTTTAGGCATCAAGCCCTCTTCAGACATGCAGGAAAGAGGGTGTGAATCAAGGTTGCAAAAGCTTGAAAAGCAGCCAAGGGGGGTCAGCCTCCTTTCTCGTTTATTAATACACAGTAGCTAGGTCAGACTGTAGATATGAGGGCGGGTGAGGAACAGCAGTGGGCACAGTGGGTGCAAGTGCTCCTGCCCAGAGTTTGATGTAAAAGCAAGAAGAGGTGGAGTGGCAGCTAGAGGGCGCAGCAGAGTCAAGCAAAGGGCTTCTGTGAGGCATAGGTAGATAGTCAAAGGCAGAGGGGAGGAAGTGGGAGGAGGATCCCGGATGGGGGTGCAGGTGGGTAGATGGTCAGACTTAGGGAGCAGGGAGGCAGCTCTCTTTGAACCCTGGGGGGCTCACCCTCCCATCTGCTGGTCCCTTTAAGGCTGGCAGGCGCTCCCCTTCCCCAGGCTCCCCTCCCCCTGGCCCCTGCCAAATCTCATCAGTTCTACATCTTGTCCCCGTGTTATCTCGCCTGCAGCATCTTGACCCACAGCCGAGCTGGGTCTCTGCGAGAAGCAGTTTAGCGAGTGGCTGGTGGTGCGTGTGGGAACACAGGCTGATGACTTTCAATTGCTTTGTCTGCTCCGCTGGGCTGACAGCGACCGCTCTCTCTGCCCTCAGAGTTAGAGAAAAATCAAGGGCTCCCACCTCGGTCCTTCCCGCCTTATCATCTACCGCCAGTGCCGCCGGCCTCAGGAAGCCAATCCTGGAAACTGTGCCAGCTCCCAGTGCTCCCAGCCCCGCGCTGGGCTGGCACCCTCAGCTCGGCCAGGGGCTCCGGGGCTCGCCTGGTTCTCATGCCCGGCTGCCAACGACAGCTCTGCCACTCGTGGGGAGAAGGGCTGGGGTCTCGTGCGTCTCTCCCTGTGGCAGCCACCACAGTGCTCGTTACACATTTGTTGGGTGTCCTGAAGCCTTGCTCCCTTCGACAGCGGCGAGGAAGGGCAACGAACACACACTGGGTGGGGCAGCCTTGGGTCTGGCCTTGTGCTGGGGCTGTGGGGACACAGAAGAAGTGCTTCGAAAGAGCTCAGGATCTAGATGGACTTCTGGGCCAAGCCCTTATCCGCGCAAATACAAGTCCCTGAATGGAGTCGGGGGCTGGATGAGATGACCTGGGGGACCCTGATCCCTCACCTGGCCCTTCCCCTGCCCAGGGCAGTGAGCAAAACTGGGATTTGCACCCCTTCCACCCAGGGGTCTCTGTTAGTCACGGGCGCCGCCTGAAGTCTACGCACCTGTCACATCAACACCCAAGATCACAGCCTGGGCACAAACTCATGGACTGAACACAGACCCAGGTGCCAACAAAAGCTCTGCCACTTCTGAGCTGGGAGACCCCCTGCGAACCTCTCACCCTCTGAGCCACATCCCTCCTCTGTCAAGTGTGGGTAACAGCCCCCTTCCCCAGGCTGTGTGCGCATTAGGTGTGATCGTGTTTGCAGCGCACCTGCCGGGGTGCCTGACAGAGGCGGCGCATGTTCTGGTCCCCGCTGCTTCTGTCTCTGCTCTGCCTGCTTTGTGAGTAGAACAATCAGATAGGTTAGTCCCCACCGTGGCCTGTGCCATCCAAAATGAGCCGAGAGGGGCTCCCCGACAATAGCCAGCATGTATGGCGCCTGGTGAAGTGTTTTGCATGCATGTTTTTCACTTTTCACAAAACTCCCCCATGAGATGGGTCCTGTTATCCCATTTTCCAGACCAGAAAACTAAGGCACAGAGAATGACTGGCACTGGGTCCTCCGGGCAGCGAGGGGTGGAGCAAGGACTTCAGCTCAGCTCTCACCAAACTAAAGAGTTCGCATCCTGCCAGAGGCCCTGGGATGTTCCTTTCCCTTCTGCCAGGAGGGGGCGGGGGCTGGGAGGGGGGGGCTGAGGGGGTTACGAAACAGCTGTGAGCGCAGCCTAAGCCGCGATCAATGTCCAGTGGAGCCATGTAATTGTGTCGGGCAGAGAACTGTATCACCGTATAATGAAAATTGGGAGCCCGTCTGAGACATGGGCTTTGGAAGATAGCTTATGAATTAAAAATTGTCACTTAGCTGCCTGCTGACAAAAGGGACCGGCATCCTGGGCTGGGCTGCATTCAACGGCTTTGTGACCAACATATGGCAACCAGCGGTGTGGGTTACCTCGGCTTTCAATCGGGGAGACACAAGGCCTCAGGCTGTGTCTCTCCCTCCCCTGCTGGACCCTTGAGGTGGGGAGTGGTTGGGCCCACCCCTCCCAAAGGTTCTCCTGAAGCCACCTGGAGCCTCCTCCCTGCAGGTCGTTGCTGGGGCCTCGTCTGCATTCAGGTCTCAGCTCAAGTATCATCTCCACTGAGGAGCCCTCCCTAGCCACCCACCGGCCACGGTCACCCCGTGACTCACTACGCCATGGTTGTTTCATCTCTTCCAGCGCTTTCGTGTCTGGACCTCTCTTTGCATGTTCGTGTGCTTGCTTACTGTCCTCTCCCCCAGGAATGCAGGCCCAGGAGGGCGGGGACTGGCTCCCCACGCAGGTGCTCCACAGAGGGTTCCTGAACGACTGGACTGAGCAGGGGCGTCTGGGGCCGTGCTGAGCTGGTGTAAAAGGCTGTGGGGCAGACGGTACCGGGGGATTTATGAGGTCACACTGCACCAGGGCCATGAGGAGGGGTCAGCCAGTTCCCAGTGCCAGTTGGGGCTGTGACACCCTCCCGAGACACCAGGACAAGGTTGGTGCGAGCTGCACGCAGCTCAGTTCATTGCTGTCCGGTCGGGGAGAGACAACCTCCGAGGCCCTCAAGTAGGTGGAAATTGCAGCCGCTTGTCTTGCGGGCGTTCCGCAGGACGGCGGTTTCCATCAAGCTCACTTAAACCAACAAGTGATCCCCTCCCCTAATAAGACCACAGACTGGACTCTGATTAATCTGCTAATAACAGGCTCCAATTTACGAAACACTAACCTGAGTCGCCGAGGATGGGAAAACCTATTATGGGAGGGTCGCTAAGGGTCAAGCTGCGCCCCGCCGCCCAGCAGGGCCTGGCTCCCTGCAGATGGGGGAGCCTCACGGGCCCCTGGGCCTCCGAGGACACTGCGGTCGGGATCAGCGCGGCATCACCAGGGACTGTGGCTCAGGTCGAAATCTCCCCAAATCCCAAAAAACCTTTCCTCTGCAACAGGGGGAACTTCTCCAAAGGGAAAATCATGGATGTGCCCACAATGCAGCTGCGAGCATCTCACCACGCTGCCGGGTAACAGGGGAAATCGGGAACAAGCTAAGTGAACAACACTAGGGGATTAGTTAAATAAGTTATAATATGGAATGTGGGCAGCCGCTGGACGCAGCGCTGCAGAAGAGAAGCTGCTGGCTTGAAAGGACAAATCTTTAAGACATTCTTTAAAGGAGTCACAAAACACCAGAGCTCTGCAAGACAATTTTCTTGTTGTTGTTTAAAAATACAGGGCTGGGCAAAAGTTGTTCGTATGGAAAATACGAGAAAAATTAATAACTAACAACACCAGAGTAAAGTGTGTTTCGCGGACCCAAAACTGTAAGCCTGCGTTTGCCCACCCCGTGTGAGCACAGCGCTAGGTGTGGAATATTGAGGCTCTGCTATGAAGACGGTGTTTGAGGGCAGATCCTGGGACAGGGCTCCCACCTCGGCACTCACCCTACCGACCCTGGGCGGCACGGTCTCTGTGGGAGCCGCTCGGTGCACTGTGGGATGTTTAGCAGCACCCCTAACCTTGAGCCAGATGCCAGAAACACATCCTTACCCAACGGTGACAACCCAAAACCGCCAGACGTTGCCCAAATGTTCCTGGGAGGGGAGCAGGGGGCAGGGGCAGGGGGGTGGAGCATGGGACAAAATCGCTTGTGGTTGAGAACAATTGTTCTAGAATAATTTCAACGTTTCCCTTTTGACTTCATTGATTACTTCTGCTACCAATAAAGTTAATGCAAGTTCCTTTAAAGGATAATCCCCAAAGTTCTAGAACTAGTTAGTCAGTGGTGATGGTTGTACAACCACGGGACTGTACCTGAGGCCATTGAATTGTACACTTTAACCGGTAAGTCTTGTTGTGTAAATTTTACCACCAAGAAACTCCCAAGGTTTGATGCCAGGTGCCTGCTTCCTAAGTTGGAGCTCCATGCAGGCTGCCTGGGAAATGAATTCGCTATAGTAATTCTTCCTCTGCCTGGGCTATCACCACCACTAACAACAATTTGCTGAACTTGATTTCCCGAGGACGGGGACCGTTCCTGCCTCAGTCACGGCCACATCAGCCAGCAGAAAGGAAGGCATTTGCTGGAGGGAGTTTGCAAGGCGCTGCAGAGGCCGAGCAGCATGACATGAGGTCTCTGCTCCTAAGCAGCATCCCATCTAAATGAGGCGCCTGCTGAGGGTCGCTCAGGGAGGGGTGGGAGCCTGGTGTAAGAGGGCTCCTTGGGGGGCAGGGTGTGGGTGAGTATGCAGGGGAGGGGGCAGTCCTGTGAGGAGGATTAGTATGAACAAAAGGATGGAGGAGGAATGATGGCTTCACAGGTGCGGAGCCAAAAGGAGGAACAGAGTTCCCAGGAAGTGGTGTCAGGAGGGACTGATGCCAGGAGGCAGGAGCCTCGAATGGCGGGAAAGCAATTTGGGATGTTGTCTGAGCAGTGGGGAGTCTCTGGAGGCAGGAAGGCCTGTGGCGCTGAAGGAAGGGATTGGGTGAAGGTAGTGGGAAAAGGGGCGATTCCAGGGCCACTGCCGGTGGGCCCACTGTGCGCACATTAATCAGTTATTCTTCCTGGCAACGCCATGCAGAGCATCCTCACCAGCATCCCTATTATTCCATTATTGTTATTCTCATCTTACAGGTGAGAAAACGGAGGCACAGACTAAGGGGTTTGCCTGAAGTCACCCTGCTGGCGAGTGGCAGAACCAGGACTCAAGGCCAGGCTGACCGGTTCCAGAGCCCGTAAGCTTGGTCCACATGCCAGAGAGTCGGAAACCAGCTTTGCAGGTTTTTCCACATTCATGAGATCGCTGAATTCTCAAAGTGCTCTGTGAGGCCAGCAAGGAACCCCATTTATCAGATGAGGAAACTGAGGCTGGTCAGGGAAATGACACATCCAAGGACGTGGTTACTGAGTGACCAGGCTGAGAGTGGGACCTGGGTCTTTCAAGTCTCAAATGTCCCTCCCGGCTGCCATGGTCTCTCCTGTGTGGGGCTGGTGCTCCCTAGCCTCTGGGGGCTGGAGACTGGCCAGGAGAGGAGCAAGGTGGAGGAGAAGAAAAGCAGAGGGCTGTGGAGCCCTAGGGACCCACTGGCTCACCTGCCTGGAGCGTGGTGACCTCCAGGGCCTGGGGCAGGTGGGCTCGGAACACCCAGGCCCAGCCTCAATGGGGGGACCCTCCTGGGTCTAGGGTGGGAGCCGAGGGGAGCCATGCTCCCTAGAGGGCCGCCTGCTCTGCCCGCTGCTGGGTCTGGCCCACATAACTCACCTGAGGCTTGGCACTTAAGAGAGTGTCAGGGCTCCGGGAGATTTATGGGCTCCGATAAAGCCATCTCAATCCTCGAATAAGAAGCCTTTGATATTTGATGATCTGAAAGGCCTTGTCCTAGAGAGAGTGTGTGAGGTGGGGAGGAGGAGGGGAGACACTTAAGAAAACAAAGAGGACAGTGATCAGCTGCGAAGGAGAAGGAAGTGCAAAGTGGGGGTATGCTCTGCCTGTCATCTTGGCGGGTTGTCACCCTCCTCCAGCACCTCTGTGCTGATCCAGCAGTGGGATGTGGCAAAGACATGCCTGAGGGAGGGGGCGTCTCGGGGAGTGGGGCACCAGCAACCATCTACCACAAACTGGGCCTCTCTGTACAGGCATAGCTGTGGGGCATGAGTAAAGCCCCAGGGAGCCCCCCATCTATAGGAGTGACTGGTCACCCCCCAGGGAAAGGACAGAGGACATGTGTAAAGAACTCAGAAGCACCGACAGGAAGTTAGGAGGCTGGATTCACACTTGTGAGCTTGTGGGCCTCTCTGAACCTCAGTTTCCTCATTATGGCCGAGAATACCTGTCCTGCTCACTGGGCTATTTTGAGGTTCAATGAAATAAGGGATCTGAAAATGCTTTACAAACTGTAAAGTGCTGAGCCTGGACTGCTATGTGCCAAGGTGAACCGGGTGCTGGGGCAGGCGGAACCAAGCAGTGCCCCGCCCGGACAACGTCAGACAGAAAGGACTGAGGTGAAGTGGGGCAGGGTGGGGTGAGGCGCCAGCTGTGGGAAGAGGCTTGTTAGCCTGAACCTTCCCTTTCAATCCCGTTTCCCAGGGTCCAGCTGTTCCTGTAAATGCCACCTTTTCAGCCCCCCGTCTCGCCATCATCATGATCCTGAGGGAGAAATGTGGGCACCGGAGAGCCCCAAGTTCAAATCCCAGCTTCACGGCTTTAGGCAAGTGGCTCCACCTCGCTGAGCCTCAGTTTCCTCGCCTGCCAAATAGGGACGATGATAACAATAGGAGTTGCCTCCTGTGCTGTCAGAAGGGTTCAGCAAGGCAATGAGCACATGACTGGCACAGAGCAGTGCTCTCTGACTCCAAGTCCTCCCCACCTCCTGGTCACTTTCCCCCCTGGAGTGCCGATCCCCACAGTCCCTCAGCGCCTGCCCCTCCAGCCCCAAGTTCCAGAGTGAATGACTTTCAAACCTGTGAAGGAGAGCCCATCACACACACCTTGAGCTGGGTAATTTATGAATCAAATTGTGCTCCGTCAGGGCTCTGCAGCCCAGAAATAGATGTGGTCGGACGAGGTTCAGGGAGCCAGCCTCAGACACAGTTATCTTCATAGAAACTGGCCACCAGCGAGCAGCACTGGCCCAGAGGACTGACCTTGAAGGGCTCCCCGAGAGTTGCAAAGCCCACCTCAGCCTGGGCCCTGGCCCGGGAGAGAGGACAGAGATCTGCCTGGGGATCAGGAAGACAGCCCAGCAAGTTCCCTAACCTCTCTGGGCCTCATGGTCCTCCCATTTTAAAAAAAAGGGCTTTTCTCTGGCAGCAGGTTTTCAAATGTCTTTGTTTTAGTAGAAAATTCTCTTATCAGAAAAAAGCTTGCACAAACCCCCAGTCTATAAAAGAGCCAAAATCAGAGCTATCTGCCCTGGCTGAAGCGGAGGAGGAGGGGGCTGGAGTCCACACACTCAGCACCCCCCTCACCCCTAAAGGAGGCCCTGCAGGATGGAATTGGGGACCTGGAGCTTCAGGGAACCTGAAAGTCCCCATGGACTCTTCCATCTTAGGATTCTATGGTTGCCTACGAACACCCAGCCAAGGATGCATAGGACCTGGGACCAGGAGACACAGACCAGACAGGTGAAGTTTCTGAGGTCAGCGAGTCAATGCGTCTTCATCTGGATCTGATCTCCTGGACAGAGGCAAATGTTGTAGGGGCCAGAACCAGGGCTAAAAGTCTCAGCATCACTCCTACATGCTGTGTGACTGTGCGCAAGTTTCCTGCCCTCTCTGGGCTTTAATTTCCTCAGTTGTCAAAGGGGAGGGATAATATTTATAGAGCTGAAGTGCAGATGCAAGCAGGTTAAGGTACCTTCTTAGTTCAGCACATAGTAGGTGCTCAATAAATACCAGCTACTATAAATTCTTCTGGAAAAGAAGGGAAACTCAGTACTCAACACATACTATGCTGGTTTATCATTTCAGTAACCTCATTAGTGAGTCAACTAAGGCGAGGCAAAAGAATTTGTCCTAAGTCACATGCTGGCCAGGAGTTGAGCTGAGATGTGAACCCATAGCCTTTGATGTCAAAGCCCGAGTTCTTTCTCCTGCTCCTCCCTAGCAGCACTGCTTCTTGACGCGCCCCCCCCCCCAAGGTCCCAGAGTGTGCCACGCCCAGTGTCCTGGTGTTGGCGGGTTTGCTGACATCTGGTCAGTGACTCACGGTGTCACATCAAAGCAGATGTTTCTGATTAGGAAATGACTGAGGGAAAAAACTTCAGATTTAAGTACAAAACCCACTGAACAACACGGAGAACATGAACACATCTTGTGTTCTACTGAAAATGAGTCAGAATCATCACGTTCACAGGAAAAGATGGCAAATTTGTCCTATGGGGCAGGAGCCCCCAAATTGAAAACAGGAAGGTTAGGGGGTCCCAGAGGGTGTTCCCAGAACCCTGAGGCATGGGGTATGGAAAAGGCCAACGTAAAAAAAAGTGCTGTGGGCAAACAAATCGGGGAAACACTGACCTGGTGTCTTTGCTGCAGGACTTGTCAGAGCCTTTAATA
>PVJC01033869.1:0-19140 GCA_004026665.1 Murina feae
GTTAGAGGTGTAAACCTGCAAATGTGTCATATGAGCCAATGAAAGATGAAGGACTTTAGAGGCTCGTCGAGACCTTAAATCTTATTCAAAGTTTTTATTACTTGTGACAAATAGCTCCCATTTATGAATACTGAAAAAACAAACAAACAAAAATATCCAGGATCTATAGACAACTTAAAAAATTATTTTGGAACCCATCTTCCTATTAAGTATTAACTGGAAATACAAAAAGGATATTACATGATACATAAGAAGAATGAAAAGTAAAATATAATAAGAAAATATACCCATTATCACTGGGTGGGCTTTATCAGTAATGCAAGATTAGGAGGCTATCACAGTACCTAATTCTAGAGAACAGAGACTAGTGCTAGACTGATTCCAGACCATGATGCCTTCAAGTGAAAAAAAAAAAAATTTAAAGAAACAAATAAATGGCAACATAATATACATAATATATACTATTTTAATGGATTGGAAGACTCAAGATTATTAACATGTCAATTTTCCACATAATTATCTAAACATTAAAAACATTGTCATTCAAAATGCCAGAAGGATGTTTTAAAGATATTGAGGAGCAGATTATAAAATTTAATGTAAATGCAAAGAAACTAGAATAGCCCAAACAGTTTGAAATAAAAAATATAAAACTGCAGCACTCACATAATACTTCAATATTTAATATAAAACTATAGTACTTATGACAGTGTTATAAATGAAAGACATGGCACATAGATCAATGGGGCAGGATAGAGATACTTGAAATAGACCTGAACAAATATGACTGATTACATTGTGGAAAAGGTGCAAGGCAACTTGACAGAGAGAAAAAAATTCTGTTAAGTAACTACCTGATGTGGGAGCGATTGAGCATCAACATGTAAAAAATAAAACTATTTAGACCTCACAAAATACATAACAAAAATCTCTCAAAGCTAACCATATAAAATAGAGTACTATTAGAAAATATTTTAGAAAAAAAGGAGAAAATAATTGTGATATTGGGTAAGCAATAACATGACTCATAAAAAATGAAATAACATGATACAGCAGAATTATTATTTTTACTCTATGAAAGACACACAATAAAGGGAAATAAGCATGATTAAAACTAAAAATGAAAAAACAGGCAAATTTCTTATATGGGAAAAAATCTAGGTCTATGGTAGAAAATATACAAAATGAGACTGAAACAATTTAAAGTACAAGAAACTAAGGAAATTCTTAATTTTAAGTGCACTGATGAGGTATATTAAAGGAACAAAGGAGTCAACTGAAAGAGTTCCCAGTGGCCAAAGCTGAAAAAATTTGAGCAATAAAATAAATCAAGTAATACTGGATGATAACCCAAAGTACAAAATAAATATCCATGATATCTATGTGGCCATACTGAAATGATTGAACAAATTATTAAATGGTTGGGAGGAGGTAAATCTTCCATGAAGAAAAATTCCAAATAATTTATGTAGACACTCTGGACCACCAGAAGAAGAGCATAATTTCCCACTTCGTATGTGTCAGCTGTGCACAGTGACTTCCTTCTAACCTATACAATGTAGAAAGGCAGAGTGTGGGGAGAAACATTATGTTTCGGAGAAAACTGACAAACACAACCTTAGCCAGGTGATCCAAGTCAACATCAATACCTCTGGATCATGTCGATACTACCTTTGAAATGATTTGATGAACATAGCACTTTGCCTCTGTGGTCTTCCTTTCCCAAATTTATAAGCTCATCATAGGCCAAACATCAGATAAATGAATTTTGTCTGTAGAGGTGTATTTTATAAAAATTCCTAATCAGTACTCCAAAATCTGCTAAGATCATGAATTAAAAGGAAACTTCCAAAGACTAAGGAAGACATGACAACCAAATGTAAGGTGTTGTCATTGAATAGGATCCTGTAAAAGAAAAACAGCAGGTAAAAACTAAGGAAATCTGCCCTAACTGGTTTGGCTCAGTGAATAGAGTATCGGCCTGTGGTCTGAATGGTCCCAGGTTCAATTCCAATCATGGGCATGTACCTTGGTTGCGGGCACATCCCCAGTGGGAGGTGTGCAGGAGGCAGCTGATTGATGTTTCTCTCTCATCGATGTTTCTAACTCTCTATCCCTCTACCTTCCTCTCTGTAAAAAATCAATAAAATATATTTTTTAAAAAACTAAGGAAATCTTAAAGCACTGACTTAGTTAAAAATAATACATAGATATTGGTTCATTGATCATAACACATGTGTACCATACTAATGTAAAATGTCAAAATGAGAGGTTACTGGGTGAGGAGTGTAAGGGAGTTCTTAATATTACCTTTTTTCAATTTCCTCCACATCAAAAACTGAACTTAAAAATAAATGCTATTTTTAAAAGCAAAAGGTAACAATAGACGCTTTATCCAAAATATATGTAGGTGGCAGTTAAGCACCTGAAAAGATTCTTAATATCATTAATTATTAGGAAAATACAAACTAAAAGCTCAGTGAGATATTACTCCTTACCTATTAGAATTGCAGGGAGACAGAGACAGAGAAAGGCATAAAAAGGGGATAGAGAGAAAAGAAAAGTCAAAACAAGGTAAAGAAAGGGAAGGAAAAAGAATGTATATATTTTAATTGATAGCACCACAAACTAAGGAGCTAGTGGAGCAGCTGGACCTCATACATTGTTAGTGAGAAAGCAAAAGGGCTCAGTCAGTCTGGATGTTTTCAATTTCCTATAAAATTAAAAATACATTTACCTTATGCCTCAGCACTCAGTTCTAGCTATTGACCAAAAAATATGAAAACTTATTTTTGCCTCTTCATGCATACAGCTGACCTTCCTTCATATCCCCAGCCCAGCTTTTTCATCTGTAGATTCAACCAACTATAGATGCTTTATACATTGTCCTATACCATTTTATATAAGAGGTTTGAACACACTTGAATTTTGGTATTTTTGGGGTGTCCTGGGAATAATATCCTATAGATACCAAGTAACGACTATAATTGGTAAAAATCAGAAATAATCCAAATACCCTTCAATTGGAAATGGTTAAACAAATTGAGGATATGTCTACATGAAGAAATACTCTTCAACATTGAAAGGAAGACAGTATTAATATACCAACATGGATGAATCTAAAATGTATGATACAAAATAAATTAAAACACACTCAAAGGCTACTTTAGGTTAACTACAAAGGGTAGCATAAGAGGATTTTTGGAGGGCGATGGAACCGTTCTGTATCGACTCTTTGTAGTGGTTGCACAATTCTAGGCTTTCCCAAAATTTAGAGAAGTGTATACTAAGAATAGTAACATCTACATTATGTAAATTAAAACCTGAAAAGCATGCCCTGACTGGTTTGACTCAGTAGGTAGAGCGTCGGCCTGTGGACTGAAAAGTCCCAGGTTCGATTCCGGTCAAGGGCATGTACCTTGGTTGCAGACACATCCCTAGTAGGAGGTGTGCAGGAGGTAGCTGATCGATGTTTCTCTCTCATTGATGTTTCTAACTCTCTATCCCTCTCCCTTCCTCTCTGTAAAAAATCAATAAAATATATTTTTAAAAAAACCAAAAACCTAAAAAGCAATGAAAACAAAACATTGGAGTTTTGCAATTCTTATAAAACTCCCCTTTATTCTACTCAAACATCAGCACAATTTAGAATGACCCTGATATGAATAAAATAACAATCCTCTCAGCACCAGATTCCTTGGAATGCAACAGATTCTTCTTCTTCTTCCTCCTCTTCTTCTTCTTCTTCTTCTTCTTCTTCTTCTTCTTCTTCTTCTTCTTCTTCTTGTAACACAGTGTGAGGGTGTGTACATATTATAAACTCATAGCTTCACATATTTAATTCATTTCCACTCTTAATATATGGCCTTTGGAAAATTTACAGAACAGCCTCATCCTGATGCTTCTATTCTATTTAAAAATATTTTAAATAGAAGAAATCTTATGGATGTTCTTAATTTATTGGCTATTTGATGCATGTTTAAATGCATCCTGCTCTCACACTCCTGAGTCTATGCCCACATTGAAACATATATTTGAGTTAATGCATATTGCACTGTGCTAAATTTTTCTAACTCTTACTTGTTTTGTGTTTATTTCCTCATAAGCTTTATAGAAACTATTCATAGTCTTTTTCTTTCAGGAAAATAATATCTATTGGTTACCCTAATCCCACAAAGTGTACCATTAGCAACTTCTATGAATTTCAATTCCTTTCCAAATGAAAAACCTTGAAAATCAACTTAGAACTAGATATTCTGCTGCTGAGAGGTAAAACTTTAACATAAGCAGAGAAGGAGATTTAGTGAACTTAGAAATCACTATTTATCAAAGAAGATAGAGAAGTAGTACTGACCTACCTATTTCTAATGTTGTGAGATGATTAGGAGGGATAACAGTGTTAGTTCTTCTAAAGAATACTCTTTTCCCCACTTTTTGAATTAAGTGAACTCAAATTGTACATGATTTCCTAGCCACCTACATAAAGATTATATTTCCCAGGCTAATTAAGGACTTGGGACTAGTTTATGATCATGACATGTAAGGAGATTCCTCAGGGAAGCATCTTTAGAGGGAGTGACATGCCCTTCCTCTGTTCTTTCTCCTTTCTGATGGCTAAATTCAGGACATGATGACCAGAGCTCCATGGCCATCTAGGACTATGAATAGGAATCCCAAGCTAAAGCTGAAGACAGCAGGCCAACAAAACAACACCATGTTCAGTAAACTTCCTCTGTAAAAGCTCAGAGAGTAGTTTGTGACATGCAGGCTGTACTTCGTTATGTCAACTACTCACCTCCATGCAACTCTTAAATGCCCATTGAGAGTACTGGGCAATGGTTGAATACCTCTAAAAATTAATTGCAGATACAAGTAACTGCAGTCAAAAGTTTGCTTTGGAATATAAGAAGCCTGGATTCCTAAATGGCAGAATGTCTTCGAAGCCCTGGACATACTTCTGTAATTCTTTATGTGAGAAAAATAAATTTCCCTATTGTTACAGACACTTTTTTAAACAAAGTTTACATTACATTTGGTCAAAATGAATTCTATCTGGGAATGTAAAGTAGTTCAGCCACTGTGGAAAATAGGTTGGCACTTTCTCAAAAAGTGAAACAGAATTAACACATGATCTAGTAATTCCATTCCTAGGTATATAATCAAAAGAATTGAAACTGACCATCAAACCAATACTCATGTACAGGTTACACATTGATTCCATCAATGGATAAATGGATAAACAAAATATGGTATGTGCATATAATGGAATATTATTTAACCATTAAAAAGAAATGAGGTACTGATACAAGCCACAGTGTAGCTTAAACTTGAAAACATTATTCTTAGTGAAATATGCTACACAAAAAAGGTCACATATTATATGATTCACTTTCTAGAAAATGTTCAGAATAGGCTAATCCATAGAATCCAAAAGCCAATTGTGGTTGCCAGGGGTTGGGGAGGTGGAGAATGGGAAGTAACTGCTTAATGGATGTGGTTTTATTTTAGATTGATGGGGAAATTTTAGAAGTAGATAGAGGTGATAGTTGAATCACATGGTAGATGTATTAAGTGCCACAATTTGTTCACTTTAAAATGGTTAATTTTATTTTATATTAATTATACCTCATTTAAAAATAAATGAAACAAAAAGGAAAACGAATTCTAACTTATACACTCCTCTTTCTCTACATGGTCAGTAACTGTTCTCAGATCAGTGTTGCTTTAATTATGTTTAGTTAATTAAAACAAGACTGTTTCATGTAACCACAGTCTGTAAATGTTGTTTTATATCTTTGTAATGTATTACAAGATATATCCAGAATATATGCATTCTTTACTATCCATTTCAACTATGTCGTATCCTCTATACATCTCTGTGAGAACTCTGACTTCCCTCATGTAAAATCATATGGTTCCTCTTTGCCATGGTGTGCTATCATTACCTTTTTATATGATATCTCCTACATTAACCTGGGAACCCACTATATAAGAATGATTTAGCCCTGGCCAGATGACTCAGTTAGTTGGAGCATCATCCCATGCACCAAAAAGTTGGTGGTTTGATTTCTGGTCAAGGCACATACCTTGGTTGCAGATTCAATACCAGTTGGGATGCAACACATCCAGAAGGCAACTGATTGTTGTTTCTCTTTCACCTCTCTCTCTCTCTCTCTCCCTTTCTCTCTCTATAGTCAACAAAAACATATTCTCAGGAGAGGATTTAAAAAAAAATGATTTGTAAAACTATGTACAGAAGGCGCAAAAGTAGGTTTACAGTTGTGAGAACATGAAACACGTTATTCTTATATTACTATTTATAAATCACTGTATTAATTTCCATATGAACAATGGTAACCTACTTTTGCCCTACCCTGTTCAGCTTGCAACTGTGGTTGCTAGGTTCTGGGAGAAGCTAGATATTTGCTGTACTGATGAGTGAAGCCATGTACTGCTCACACACAGTTCTTGTTGTTTTCTTAAGGGCTAAACTAAATAGAAAGGAATCTGGGTGAGAGCAATTTATGTTAAAAATAGCCTAAGGACACAGCCCTAAAATAGGATTTTAAAGTGTACCAACTGACAAGGAGACCCCTATCAGTAATGGAAATTCCCCTACAGGTAACTCATGGCTAGTGGAAATTGATGAAATGTCATAGGTGATTAGGAGGTTCAAAGGAAGCAGTCTCTTGCAGGATGCAACAGATGCACTGGAAAAAGAACACCAAAAGGTGAGGATGATGAAGCACAGACTTAAGGACAGATGTGAAAGTCAGAGGGGCTCCTAGGCAGCACAAAAAGAACCTCATATTCTGAAATAATGGGTAAAAGCAAGCAAAACAAACAAACAAAACAAAAAAGAAAAAAAAACTGAGACCTTACACCGAATTACAAGGGCAATAGAACAGTAGAGAAGATTTAATTATCTACTCTGGCAAGTCTGATATGCCAAGTTCAGGACTATGGTTGGTAAGGAATAGAACCAAGAGACTAGGGATGGATGGAAACATATGGATGCCCTCAAGAACCAGAGATTCACATGAACCATCTGGGACACTATTGTAGTATCTCATTTGTCTGGGTCAAAGAGTTTATGTATGCCTTTATTCTTGCCCAAAGACAAAGAACATAAAAGTCCACCTCTCCTCTGGCTTCTAGATGGGTATCAGCGGTTCTCAACCTGTGGGTCATAAATATCAGATATTTACAATATGATTCATAACAGTAGCAACATTACAGTTATGAAGTAGCAACGAAAATAATTTTATGGTTGGGTCACAACATGAGGATCTGTATTTAAAGGGCCAGAAGGTTGAGAACCACTAGATTAGATAACAAGACCCATCTGGAGAGAGGTTCTGGGCCTGCCAAGGGAGGAAGGAGAGAATGTATCCTAAAGGAGCTGCAGGAACTAGTCAGTAAGTACTGGTGGGAACCAGGAAAGTATGTGTAGAACTTTGCCCAGAGAGTGATGAATCAGGAGGGCAGAATAAAGTTAGTTAAATGAGTGATCATTAACATGGTAACGTTATATTATGATGTAAATTTAATAGCCAGAACTCTGTAAGCCAGAGCTGCTATCAGGAGATGCAGTTATAGAAATGGGCTCATTGTGGCAATGGGAATGAGAGAGTTCCCTGATAAAAGGAGCCAGATGGCTCTTAATCATCACTACAACATCTCTGGCAATGAAAATAACTGCATTTTAAAAGAAGTTCAAAGTTGGCTCAAAGAGGCTATTGATTTCTTAGTACCTAAGGTGCCAAACTAACACCACGGGAACTACCAAACATTGCAGTATCTTTAAGAGTAATTCTCAACATGATCATGAAGAACACTGAACTCCCAGAGAGTAGACTCAGATCCTAACAATGGACTTTGTTTCACTATCAGAGCAGGGAATCCTTGTTACAGCTCTCTAAAGATATGTTTTATGTTATAAAGCAGGGATGAGGGACCTCTTTTCTGCCAAAGGCCATTTGGATATTTATATCATTATCCGTGGGCCATACAAAATTATCGGCTTAAAAATTAGCCTGCTATATTTGGTCAAACATTTAATTAAATCACCACTATTGACTTGGCAGGGACAGACTAAATGATTTTTGGGGCCTTATATGGCCCTGTTATAGAGTGTTAAACTCTCTACTTCTTTTCTAAATGGGTCTATTTTATTTTTATTTTTAATTGTGGTTGTTCCTATTTCCCATTTTATATAGACATAGAGATCTGGTGCATGGATTTGTGCACCAGCAGCTCCCTCAGCCTGGCCTGTGCTCTCTCATAGTCCAAGACCCCTCAGGGGATGTCAGATAGCTGGTTTCAGCCCAATCCTTACAGGACCGATCCAGACAGGAGGGAGCCCAATCCTGTGCATTGAGTGTCTGTCCCCTGGTGATCAGTGTGCGTCATAGCAACTGGTCGACTGGTCATTCGGTTGCTTAGGCTTTTATATATATACTAGAGACCTGATGCACAAAAATTTGTGCACTTGGGGGAGAGGGGGTCCCTCAGCCCAGCCTGTGCCCTCTAGCAATCTGGGACCCCTCGAGAGATGTCCACCTGCTGGCTTAGGCCTGCTCCCTGAGGGATTGGGCCTAAGCTGGCAGTCAGACATCCTCTGGTAGCCCAGGGGCCCTTGGGGGATGTCCACTTGCTAGTGGGAAGCAGGCCTAAGCTTCAGTCAGACATTCTTAGCACTGCTGAGGAGACGGGAGAGACTCCTGCCACCACCACTGTGCTGGCAGCCATCAGCCTGGCTTGTGGCTGAGCAGAGCTCCCCCTGTGGGAGTGCACTGACAACCAGGGGGCAATTCCTGCATTGAGTGTCTGATCCCTGGTGGTCAGTGTGTGTCATAGTGACCATTCATTCCCAGTCATCCTGCTGTTAGGGTCAATTTGCATATTACCCTTTTATTATATAGGATAGAAGATAGAAAAAATGAGCAATGCACATCATCTAAAGATTCTGGACTTGGAGCTGCACAGAAATTGGTATTGTCTCTTTGAGAATATAAGGTGGGCACACTTTTAGTGGTACATGAAGTAGTTATATCATGCTAGATATGTTCATTTTTTAATATACCTTATTGTTATTGGAGAAAAGCATGGATGGTCTTTCTCCATTGCTAGTGGGAGTGGAGTTCTTGGGGTACCACTGAAATAAGCATTTCCAGAGGCCCCTATAGGAGGATGAGATGTAGTAGAAATCTTTATTTTCATGGAATTACATCCTTGGGTTTCCAAAGTTCCATTTCTCTTAATCCAGTCCTAGAAGATGTACAGCTGAGGATTCAATAGAGGTAGAAGCAAAGCCATCATCCAAAGTTTCCTTTCCATGGTGGGTTTGGGTCCTGTACAGCATCAGACTAGTTGCCGTTCATTAGTATATGTCCCCTAAAACGAGTCCCAAGAGTCCTGAAAACACAAGAGATGAACTCTTTTGTTCAGGGGATTGAACACTATCTGATATCTTCCTGTGCTTGCTATGGCCACACCTACACCTACTCTGCCAATGACTGGCAGGAAAGTACCTTTCCTATGTCACACAGACTTTACTGGGTCAGTGTCTATTCCACCCCTGTCCAGTCCCTTTCCCAGCCATTTGTTGAAAATAGACCTGGAGAATGTTAACCTGCAGCTTCCTGGCAAAGTTGAACAAATGACATGTCTATAGAATGTGGCCTGCCCTTTGCTCCTTTCCAGTTATTAATAAACTAGGTTAATTTACAACAGTATCATTATGAAAAAAATAAAGATATGTGATTTTTGTGTTACTAAAGCATGGAATGTAGTGAATACTGTTACTGTCCTCTGTCTGGTATGCTTTCTACCTTCTATTGATAACAGTGTCTTGATTTTCCAATGAAGAATGACCACTGCCTCACTTTTTTAAAAAATATATTTTATTGATTTTTTACACACACAAAGAGAGAGGGATAGAGAGTTAGAAACATTGATGAGAGAGAAACATAGATCAGTTGCCTCCTGCACAACCCCTACTGGAGATGTGTCCGCAACCAAGGTACATGCCCTTGACTGGGATGGAACCTAGGACCCTTCAGTCTTCAGGCCAACGCTCTATCCACTGAGCCAAACCGGTTAGGGCTCACTTTTGTTTCTTAGCTTATGGATGGGGCAGCTTTTATCCTCATAACCAGATTTGCATGTGGTAGAGATTTGACTATTTTTCCTGTGTGTGTTATGAGTATGTGACCCAATTGGAAATATAGGATCCCAGTCAAAGGCTGTTTTTACTGGAATCATTAGGGAAATAGCCTTTAACTGTGATTGCTAAACAGCATCACTTGAGGAGAATTTACATAAGAATGGTGACAGAAAGGCAAAGCTTAGAGAAGGGTTGAGAATACCTTATATCCTTAGGGTATTTTTTGAGCATCTAATCCTAAATATGACTGCAATTAGTCTTCTCTGGACTTAAAAGTAGGGCTAGCCAATAAATTTTACATTTGGTTTAGATGTTTTCTGATAGTTTTCAATAAACATCGAAGAGTCTTGATTAACAGGTTCTCTCATTCTTATTTCTTATAACATAGACTTTAAATTTTTCAGTCACATTGAATACACATAGAAAATTGTTCCAATTGTACTTCACTTTTAGAGTTTTTTTAAAAAAATAGGTAAGGCATTATTTTTTTGTGTTTTGTTTTGTTCTGGTTTTTTTTCCCTTTTTTAGAATCAATATTCTGCTCCTTTTGAATGCAGATGGGTTTTGTTTTGTTTTACTGTTACTTCCATTCTCCTATTGCTCTTCCATTACTTCTCAATTTCTGAAATCATCCATTATTGAGGTAAACCTTTCCTAGGCAAATAAAATAGCAGCATTCTCATGGGATGTCCTCCCTTTCCATTTGGTTCCTATAAAACACTCTTCTCACATCTCAAATAAGTGGCTAGATGATAAAAATTTAAATAAGCAGTTCATTGATCCAGTAGCCTACGGGAAGTTAGAAGAGAGTCAATTTCTTGGTAATGCCAGAAATACTATCTACTACAGTTCCTTCTCTGTCTTTCATAAAAGCGCTGCACTCGAGGGCAAAAAACCTGTACCTAACATTTAATATGGCCTCTGCTCCATGCCAGGTACACAGTTTGGCAATACCAAAAGATTCCCATGCTGCTGCTTACCTGGTCAGTGACTATTTCCAGGTACATTGACTGGTCCTACTTGTTTCACTCACCCTAGGAAACCTCAGGTCTTCAGTACGATTACTTTCTAATAGTGTTAAGCTTTTGTCACATGGACATATTCAATACACGGATCTGCCCTTACCATTTTTAATATCTATATTTTCCCCTCCAGTTTTAAAGAGGAGTGCATCAACGTGAGATTCTTCTCTTTAATTCCTGGCCAATCCTATATTTTATGTCCATGTCAACTCTCGATATCTTCTTTCAACGGTGTTCAATTAGCATTGTATTTAATAGAAATCGCTTCAAATATGTTGTGTGTGCAAAGCATCTTTCTCTAATGCCCAACACAGGTTCAGAACAGCCCTTTTCCACTTATAAGTTAAAGTTTGGGAGGGGAGGCCAATGGATGGGTGACATTGAAAGTTTGTATTCCTTTTTACATCATGGCTAAAGGGTCAACGCACAAACAAAACTTTATTGACCCCTGGGGGTTGACACCAACATTTTCTGAATTCAATCATATTTTTAACAACTCAGAATTACCTTTTTTTTTTTCATTCAATTGGTCAACCTGACCTCTTACTGCATATCTGCCTATCTGCTTTTTAATATTGTTGAAATGATTTCTCTCTTGTGTTCTCTTAGCTATAAACTATTACTTTCTCCTAATTGTTTATATCATAAAATTGCATCCTAATATTTCTATTCAAATAGCTTCAAGAAATATGCCTTGCACATTATAATAACAAGGGCCTCTCTCAAACATCTTCAATAATTCCCTCTTATCTAAAATACAACAAAATGGTTATAATTAAATTAACTTTCCTACCCTTTTTTAACTTTTTGTCTCAAATAAAGTGATTAAAATATTGCAAAATTTCATCTTGCCCCAATAATCTTAAAGAAGAAGGAATTGGTACACTGAAATCCCAAGTGAAATTTGAGTGTTTAAAAATTCCGTAGAATGTATCCAACTTTTTGAGTGGATTGTGTGTTTCTTTATAATCTAGCTCTTAGAATCTTGACCTTGTGCTTTTGAGAATGAGATTGTTTTATCTGCTCTTCAGTTTTCCAAACTATAAAATGGCACAGCATTCCGTCTTTGTCAATAACTTTTTTTTCTTCAACACCCAAGAGTTAACACAGCTGAGGTATCTATTACTTTGGAAGGCTTTCATTTTCTCACCCTGCAAAGGAGTCCAGGACTGTTTTCTCTACTCTGTTTCATCATAACACTCTGTCCTTAACTCCATTGTACAACATTTTGTATTGTAAAGTTCATATTGATTAACTTGTCTGTTTCCCCCCACAATACTTGAATGGAAGAAATATGCCTTTTTATCTCTGTGTCCATCCTAAATATTAGAGTTCCTGGTGATAGATGTGTTTTGAATGAAGACCAAAAGGAAGAAATTAAGGAATTGTGTTTTTGCAATCTGATAGGTGAGACTTACTTAAAGAGAGTGGGAACTAAAGAGAAAACAATATCATTCTGAAATATTCTGGGGGGAAAAACATGTTTTAAATCCTGACACAAGTATCTATTAATCTTTGATTATTGAATATTATTAAACAATAGGCTCAGGAAGTGAATGAACATATGCACATTCCTAGGGAGGAGAAGAAATTTACATAAATTCCAGAATAGAAAGTTCAATCATAAATGGAAATGTGAACAGTGGGGTTTTTAAATGCAGGAAAAGTGTCCAAGGAAGCATTCATAGATGTGGAAATTGTATGGTTATAACAAAGGGATGGGGAGTATTAAAAACTGTATAGTTCAGGCAGACAAATGTGACACTGCCAATTATTATTTAATGTATGTTCTCACTTCTACAGAAAGATGAGGCAGCATTATCTGCAGTCAGAGTGGGAACAATGACAGCTTGGCCCCAGTGAAATTCCTCAGCTGGAGGCGGTGGTGAAAAAATGACCAAGTAAATGGATCCTCAAGAAACCCTAAGGGCTCAGATGAGAAGGAGAAAGGGGGGCGCAGAGAGGGCCTAGTCAGGAACAGGGCAGCGAAAGCATGAGGGTAGATGGGAATCCGATCCGCGTGCAGCAGAAATATCAGTGGCTTTCAAAAAATAAATAAATAAGTAAAAGCAAAGGCAAAGGATGAGGGAGGTGAACTAACATGTGTCCTGAGATTTAGATTCAAAGAGCTCTGGTTGGTCCGGGTGCTGGTCTACTAGGGTTTTAATTCCTGTCGCACCGCTGTCAGCCTACGCGTGATTTTTGGCAAGTCAGAGGCCTTCTTTGCTCATAGGTCTGTAAAACGAAAATGTTTCATTAGGTGACAACTAAACCACAGTATGTGACAACTTCTCTTGTCTGACTTCCTCAGGAGAATGAACCCATGATTTTCCTTATTTCTGTAAGTGCCACTCCATATAGAAATTCCTGGCATGTAGCAGGTTTTGAAGAAAGGTTACCAAGTAAGAATATGACAGATGGTTACCTTGATTCTCTATATTGAAAGTTAATAGAATAAGGTCATATGTTTGACTAGCCCTATGCTTAATCCAACTTGATTGAGTTCAGAGAGCTGTCCTTTGAGTAGCTGGGGGTGGGAGATTTTAGCTAGAAATTTCTGAAACAAATGATCACAAAAAAGAAAATTATGTTTACCAAACCAGCATCCTATAGCGGGCAAGTAAATGCCACTCTGTCTGGTAATAAATGTTGGTTTCGGGAGTAAAGTTGAAAGGTGATAGTGCTTCTTGCTAGGCATGTCTCCATGAGCTAGGGAAGCACTGGAGGAGGGGAAAAACGCATCCTTACGCCTGAGCCTGCTGTGTTCTAGTCCTATTTTTACTGCAGAGCCCAGAGTTAGTTCTTTATCCTTTTATGCTAGGCGGTAAATGAAGTGCCACCCTGAGCTCTACTCTGTAATTGTTCTGCAGTCTCCTCCCAGCCACACCCAGTGTGCCTCACTGCAATGCATCCCATCACAGTCTCACTTCATGTGAACATTAACCTGCATCATTGCTATTACCTGAATGTTTGAATACAGTAATAAATTCTAGGTACCATGCACAGTGCCTTGTAGTTAATGACAACTAGTATTATGAAGGAATAATATAGTTATCAAGCACTTCGTCAAAAAACAAAATTAAATCTCACAGAAGTTAAGAGGTATAATACTCCATGTTACCAATATTCATACTTCCCAAGACATGTTCTATATTTGCATAAGTGTTTTTATTGCAAAATATTATACAAAACAAAAATGTCCTTAAAGGGTCTTGCTAAACTTTATCAATGATCTCTATATGTCAATATTTCATGAGAAAACAAAGTTATATCAGTTACAAAGCCTAAATTAATACCCAGCACTGAATATTGTTGTGCCTGCATATCCAATGCAATGCCCAGATGTCGTGATCCCCAAAGACCACAAGTGATCCCTGAAACCGCTGCAAAAACATGAGGGCCTTTATTATTCCAGTTAACTCAGACTTCCCATGCTCCCCCGCCAAGGCAGCAGCGCAACGGGAGAGGAAGTGCGGGTTCCAGGGAAACAACAGATTTATAAGGCCGGAAGTAGTGGGGTGGGGTAATGTGTGTGGCCTCTGTTGATTGGTCAAGGGAAGGTCCTAGGCAGGGCATTTCCTCTGCATTCCTATTGGCAGGTTTGCAATCTCGCACTGCCCTTACAATATCAGGCCGCATGGTATATTTCAGGTTGAATTCCAGGCAAATGAACTCAAGCCCTTCTTTCTTCCAGGGTCTGGCATGAAGGCCCTCTTCTCCTTGAGTGGATGGAGTGGGGATCTGAATGGCATCTCCATTGAGAAAGAAGATGATCGTGGTGCCCGTACATGATTCTTTGTAAGTGACCTCCCTGCCATGTTACTGTCCTTTCTAATACATCCTCCACAGGACTGTAAAATTAATCTTCCCAACACAATTCAGATCATGAGTGTTTCTGCTCAAAATCTTTTAACAGCTCTTCAGAGTTGAATGAACTGTTTAACTCATGCAAAGAAACACTGACTCAGAGTTGACTATCCTTGGGGGTCTAGTCATGCCACCATTTATCTAGCACAGGAGTCTGTCTGTGTGTTTCTCCCACTGAAATGCTAGAAGGGTGGAAGAGCCCACCTATTTGTTCACACTCTGGTAGGTTCCTTAGAATGCCTTCATGTGTATTCAAAGTCCGTCCCCTTTCTGCTGCTGGAGAGCCACGCAAACTTCCTCAGGTTCTTTTTCCGAATATAACCGATCGATATTCTGAACTACACAGACCTTCTAAACAGCATTTCTCCTTTTAATTCAGACATTTCCTCAGCAGAGTTCTACTTCTGGAGAACTTGCCACACTTTCAAACTCCCTCTAATGTGGATCTTTCCATCACCCTCCAGCTTCTCTCAGAGAGAGGCCCTTTCCCCCAGGTCTGTACCCTCTGCATAGAGCACTCGCTCCATCAATCTCTTTCTGATGCTACTTATTACTTTATTTATAAAATATTTATTGATGTTTTTTAGAGAGAGAGGAATAAAGAAGGAGAGAAAGAAACATTGATGTGAGAAACATCCATCAGTTGCCTCCTGCACACCCCCTACTGGGGATGAAGCCAGCAACCCAGGCGTATGCCCTGACCTGAAATCAAACCCGCCACCTTGAGGTGCTCAGGACTATGGCCAACCCACTGACCACTAGTGACCAGGGCTCTTCATTATTTTATACCTTTAACTACAGAAGTACTTTTAAATGTGTTCAAAGCAGCACATTTTTTACAAGTCGTTTTGGGGTTATAGTTGGGGGAAAAAGATACATACAACAATAAGCATCCATTTTCTAGATATAATATGGAAATGAGTCACACAGGATTCTCAGAAGACTCAGAGGAGTTTCGATCTGTGAATTTTCGAGGATGGATGGGAAGCATGCTGCGCATTTTTTAAAACTAATTTGACAATAAAACTTTGCACTTCACACGATTAGATTTCTCAGGACAGGTTCTTCGGGGTGTGTTGACTAATAGCTATTTATAACAATGTCTCATCTCTCTTACTGGAATCAGAAGTTCTTAATGGCCCAGTACATGTCTCATATATCATTGTAACTGCCACCGTGACTTCCTCACTGCCAAATACATGATACGTACTAGGAATGTTTGAATAATCAGGTAAAATAATGAATTAGCTCACAGTTGTTTTTATTTTGTTGAATCTTTTAGAAATACTAAATATTCTTTCTTGTTATAGAAATTTTTATAGAAAGAAAGCAATTTTTCTTTTTCTAAAGCTTGTCTTATTTTGTTATTTTCTTCTTGTCCTTTAGTTCGCCTTGATGTTTTCTGATTTATTAGCATTTTAATATAGCAAAATTTTAAGTACCCACTATGTGTCAGTAGATGCACTCCATATTTTGCATGCATTGTGATCCTTGCTACCCTTAATAATTCTATGACTTAGGGACTAATATCCTAAAAGAAAGATGAGAAAAATTAGATTCAGAGAAGTTAAGTGAATTCTCAAAGGTATTAAAACCAGTAAATAGTATGACCAGAATCCAAAGCACAGGATAACTGAGTCAAACTTCATGAAACTTCCTGCCCAAACATTCCTTTGAAGTATGTAATCACTCTTTATTTTTCTCAGTATGGAATAATACAGAAGGCATGAGTACCTAATAAAGCAAAATAATAATACCTTCACATATATAAATAATGGTATTCTGGATTATCAATGAGTGATAGGTAAGCCCTGGCCAGGTGGCTTAGTTGGTTGGAGCATTCTCTGATACACCAAAATGTTGGGGGTTCTATTCCTGGTCAAGGTACATACCTAGGTTGTAGGTTTGATCCCTGATATCTCTCTCTCTCTCTCTCTCTCTCTCTCTCTCTCTCTCTCTCTCTCTCTCTCTTTCTCTCTTTCTCCACTGTCTCTCTCAAATTAATAAATGTATATGCTTGGAAGAATTTTTTTTAAAAAGGTAAAATCAAAGAAGATTATACTGAGGTATTCCATCCAACTTTTCTTTTCTTTTTTTTTTTTGTAAGTCTTTGTTTTCTTTATTTTTTCTTTATTGATTAAGGTATTGCATATGTATCCTTATCCTCCCATTGCTCCCCCACTGTCCCTACTCATGCCCTCCCCTCACCCCCCAGTTTCTATGTCCATTGATTAGGCTTATATGCATGCATATAAGTCATTTGGTTGATCTCACTTCCTTATCCCCACCCTCCTCTACCTTCCTTCTGAGGTTTGAAGGTCTGATCTATACTTTTCTGTCTCTGTATCTGCTTTTGTTCATCAGTTTATGTTGTTCATTATATTCCACAACTGAGTGAGATCATCTGATATTTGTCTTTCTCTGACTGACTTATTTCGCTTTAGCATAATGCTCTCCAATTCCATCCATGCTATTGCAAATGGTAAGAATTTCTTCTTTTTTACTGCAGCATACATTGTGTAGAGGTACACCATACACAAAAACAAACTTAAAATCGATAAATGACTTAAACATAAGATGAAAAACCATAAGAATATTAGAGGAATCTGCAGGCAGCAAAATCTCAGACATATGCTGAAGCAATCTCTTCACCAATACAGCAACTAGGGCAATGGAAACTAAAGAGAAAATAAACAAATGGGACTATATCAAAATAAAAGCTTCTTCACAGCAAAAGAAACCATTAACAAAACAACAAGAAAGCCCACTGCATAGGAGAACATATTAGCCAATGTTATCACCAATAAGGGTTTAATCTCCAACATTTACAGGGAACTCATACAACTTAAAAAAAAAGAAAGATAAACAACCCAATCAAAAAATGGGCAATGGACCTAAATAGATACTTTTTGAAAGAGGACCTACAGAAGGCCAAGAGACATAGGAAAACATGCTCGAAGTCACTAATCATCAGATCTCACACCTGTCAGAATGGCTATCATCAGCAAATCAACAAGTGCTGGAGAGGATGCGGAGAAAAAGGAACCCTCATGCACTGCTAGTGGGAATGCAGACTAGTGCAGCCGCTGTGGAGAACAGTATGGAGTTTCCTCGAAAAACTAAAAATGGAACTCCCATTTGACCCAGTGATCCCACTTCTAGGAATATATCCCAAGAAACCAGAAACACCCATCAGAAAAGATATATGCACCCCTATGTTCATAGCAGCACAATTTACCATAGCTAAGATCTGGAATCAGCCTAAGTGCCCATCAGCAGATGAGTGGGTTAAAAAAACTGTGGTCTATCCAACTTCTTAATTTATTTTCCATTTCAAACTTTCTCCAGAGACTAGATTCAAGGTCGTGAGGAATAGCGTGGGATTATGTGGATGAAGAAAGCTGTCTGCCTCCGGGTTGTCAGACACTCCTGGATAAAGGGGAAGCACTTTAAGGAGCTGCATTACCTCGGTCACTAGATCAGCTTTTCAATCACTTGCAAATTTCTTGTTGTAGAAGAAAGTCTGTAGCTTTATGGAACTCTTAAAAGCACTCACTCTTACGACTCATGGACAGCATATTAATCATAATTGTAAATAGTTAATAAAATGATTAGAATTTAGTTAGTGAAGCTCTTAACAGTGCTTTTTCTTAAATCTTATGAGTAGCTAATTAACCCATAATTATAAATATCAATCATTTGCCTTTTGCTTTTACACAGGCTTTTTATGTCCGTTTATAATGTTAGGTTACCTATCAGAAAGCAGAAGCCCTGAGAGAGTGACATGTCAATAATGCCAGAAAAATATCACAGAGGAGTTGTAGGGTAGTCTAGTTTCCCAACTCTTTGGACTTTTTCTATACCTCACACTCTGGAAAGGATAGGAGTTAGAGATGTGGAAAAGAAAATTGGTGAATGCTGCCAGTCAAAAAATAAATAAATTCTTAAATCTTTTCTTATATCTTTCAATATGAATAAAATGTTCTATAATTATTTCATATTTCCTAATTTTTGATGTATTAGAATCTTAAATCATCTATTCAAAATTCAAATCACATATAGCAGAAATGGTGTTTGGGATTT
>PVJC01033870.1:0-19106 GCA_004026665.1 Murina feae
GTGGCTCTTTGGAATGGCTGTAAAAGAAGGGTTCTCCTTACTTATGTAAATATCGATCCTTTAGCAATTTCTGCTTGATTTGTCATAAAGAGCTAGCATACCTTCTCATCGATTACCCACATCTCTCTTTGCTCTCTAATCTGAGTTCTGAGTTTTTATGGAATGCCATCAAGCTAAGAGGAATCCTAGGGACTTTTCAAGGTGCGAGCTGATACCCACCTTGACTCAAAGTGCAGCTGCCTCCTCTGCCATGGGGAGTGGGGGTGGGGGGTGGAGGGCAGTTTCTCAGGATGGTAGGACAGGCAGCACAGAAGGTGACCCCAGACCTGCACCCCCACCTCTCCCAGTAGGCCTATTCCAGCACTACAGTTGCTGGGCTGTGATGGATTTACAACATGCCACTTACAACCCACTGGCTTGGCCTGACCAGCGTCCCAGAGAGAAGCAACAGATCTGCAGCACTTAGGAGTCGCACAGACACGCTGCTACTTACCTGCTCATGTGAAACCAGAGCCCTGGTTCTGCTGATGACGTGCGCTCTCCTGCACTCGCTGGCCGAGCTGTACTTTTGTGCTCACGTAGGCTTGTAAGTTTATGTGTTATTGATGTATAAATAAAACACACGCACGCTATATTTTGCTTCTGTGGACAAAATTGTATGAAAGTACTAGTGACAACCAACAACAACAACAAAAAACCCAATTTCACTCTGTTCAGTTTTGTAGACATCTGTTGTTGTTAAACACAGCAGTCTGTTCTTTCATTGACCTTGAACTTCTGGTTCTGAGATCTGTGTTTTGCGTAAGCCTGCTTTCCCTCTGTTCTCTTTATTTCTAATGTGGCATTTGATGGACTTTTCTATTGCACTCCATGCTCCATCACACACAACAGCAAAGAGAGTGCTATGGCAGGTGCACTCACCCCACGTGCACCGTCCTTCCAGCTCACCTCACGGCCCCGCGGCCTGCGCAGGGCACCTCTCGGGCAGCCAGCGTTCCACTGTTCAGATCCACTGTTCAGATCCACGGTTCAGATGCCCTGCTGGGATCTCAGGCTGACCTGGGCTGTCTGACGCCTTTAGGTGTCAGTGAAAGAAAAGAGTCAGCCGCCCTGACCTGGTCTTTTCTGACCTTTGCCATGAACTCCAATATGTTAGACATTTAGTGCAGCTGCCGGTATTAATACTGTGCCATCGATTAGGGTCTTGAAAATATCCAGCCAAGTCTAAAAAGTATTAGCTGCAGCCTGGCTAGTGTGGCTCAGTGGTTGAATGCCAACCTATGAACCAGGAGATCATGATTCAATTCCTGGTCAGGGCACATGCCCAGGTAACAGGCTCAATCCCAAGTTGGGGGCGTGCAGGAGGCAGCCAATCAATGAATCCCTCTCATCATGGATGTTTCTCTCTCTCCCTCCCTCTCATTTCCTCTCTGAAATGAATAAAAATGTGGTTTTTTAAGTATTAGCTACAGAAAATTATAATTTCACTTGGAACTAGAAGTAGGCATTGGCACCAGAGCTCTGCATTAGACTGTGTGCTGTCAGGCCCTTCGTACTTTTCCAGGCTCAATGTGTGCGGAGCACTGGGTTTGGGGGATGAGAGATGAAATTCAAGTCTGGTGTAGGCTACAAGTGCTTTTAAAAGTTATGTTGTGCTTTGGGGATGTTAAAGCACATTTTATATGAAAATCAGAGTCTTAAAAGAAGAAGGGTAGCCCTGACCAGGTTGGCTCAGTGGATAGAGCGTTGGGCTGTGGACTGAAGGGTCCCAGGTTCGATTCTGGTCAAGGGCATGTACTTTGGTTGCGGGCACATCCCCAGTAGGGGGTGAGCAAGAGGCAGCTGATTGATGTTTTTCTCTCATCGATGTTTCTAACTCTCCATCCCTCTCCCTTCCTCTCTCTGTAAAAAATCAATAAAATATATTTTTTAAAAAGAAGGGTAATTTCTTGATATCAGAGCAAGTAACAGATAGATACCTAGAGAAGCTAAGTAACCTGTTTGAGGTCACACTGCCAGTGACAGCCCTGGGCCCAGGTGTTTTTCTCCCTGGATAGTGTTTTTGGATCAGAACAAAATGCTCCGAGTTCTACCTTTGAAGTTTTCTTTGTGAGCTTTAAGACATGTTATTGGTGATTTCATTTTCAAGTCGTGTGTGTTATGGACTGACAGTAAAGGAAAAACTCACCCGTGGGTGCTCTCAGGATTCACGTCTGCACTTCTGACACTTACGCTCATCGGAGTGTGGGGTTCCCCTGGCAGCCAGCCCCCTCCTTAGGGACTTTATAAAGGTCACCTCTTAACATAAACTCACGTGTAATAAGAAGGAATTTGTTATTTATTAATAGCAAAAAACACTCATTCCACTTTCTGCTCCAGAGCTATTTCAGAAATGGGGGATAGAAAGAAAACATAATAGGAGATGATGGTCCCATGGCTCTTATATAGGGAATTCCGATGGTTTTAGGACCTATGCGCCAGGAACAGTGGACAAAGGCCAAATATGTATTTCTTTTTGTAAATCATCATATCACACAGAATCGTTGTACAACTCTCTCATGGATAACATGCCAAAATGCACAAGAAAAATATGGAGAAACCTCCACTGACAAAAATGATTAAACAATAAAAGCAGAAAATGAATTGTGGGAACCCCTTTCACGTCCCACGTGGTTCAGGGTTCCTGTTCAGGGTTCTGGAGAAGGCCTCACACAAAATGAAGAGAGACTAGAAAGAATTAATTTGGGAGATGGGGGCCAGGTGGGAGCCCACCTCTAGGGGGAGGACTGCCGCCCCTCTGGCCTTGCTCATGGCTTCTTTTGAGGCTATGGGAAACACCCATATCTTTAGGCAGGGAATTCCAACAATAGACAAGCAGCAAGAATTTACATATGATTAACAAGTGGAGCTTGCTTTAACTAGCAATGTCTCAACTAAACAATGAGTGAATAGTTCCCACCATTCAGAGCAAGTAAGGTTGACCAGCCTTCCCGCACATTTCTCCATTAGTGACAATGATCTGTTCTGGCAATGAATATTGCTAAGAATTTCAGAAAGAGAGTTTTACCAAGTTCAGCTACTGATTTCCCTTCTGGATATATTTGCCCATGGTTATAACTTTTATATATTCCAAGCATATTTTTATAACCAAATTGTTTTGGGTTTTTTAAAAATATATTTTATTGATTTTTTTACAGAGAGGAAGGGAGAGGGATAGAGAATTAGAAACATCGATGAGAGAGAAACATCAATCATCTGCCTCCTGCACACCTCCTACTGGGAATGTGCCCACAACCATGGTGCATGCCCTTGACCGGAATCGAACCTGGGACCTTTCAGTCCACAGGCCAACGTTTTATCCACTCAGCCAAACCGGTCAGGGCTGTTTGGGTTTGTTTATGTTTCAATGTTTCCTACCCATTTATCTAACAAAGATGATTGGGCACTTGCTGCGTGCCAGGCTGTGTTCAAAGAGGTGGGTGCGTACCGGAATAATCAAACAATGCAGGAGTGTTTGGAGTTACACTTTATTCACTGCGGTGGGCTTAGAGAAAATGATTTCAAATTCTAAGCAAGCCTACAAGCAGAACTTCCCTTTTTATTAAGGAGCCAGCCCTCTGTGCAATTAGTGGTTATCTCGCTACTAGCCTTGAAAACTACACAGTTCTATCCAATTAAAAAATGCACCTGGCATGACTTTGAGAGTATGGGCATATCTAGTCTCTGGCCTACAAGGTCAGACAGCTAAGTTTATTGTCCTCATTATTCGAGCAGACTAAGGCAGGCTAGAAAGCAAAGTTATCTTTTTAGAATAAGAGGAACAGCAGAGAATTCCAAACAGCAGTTTTTACAAAACAGGGGTTTGCCTTCTCACATACATCAGTGAACCCAAAACACTCGATTTTATGGTGTTTACAAACTATTTGGGGGATACAGACAATAACCAACTCTAGCAGGGTGTTGAAACGGAATTCTTTCTTGTTTTCATTGCTTTGCACAGTAGCGCAAAAACATGGCAGAACTAGTCAGCATTCAGTCGGGAAAACGGAAACCACCCTAGTTAGGTTGACAGGAAGTGTGTAAGGAATTGGCTAAACAGATATTATTGGACTGAAAATGCAGAGGGAACAAATGATGTAGGACAACAAAGTCAACCGCAGTTGCCACCCTGTGGGGGGGGGGGGAGGGGACAACAAGAACAGGTATAAGAACCTAGATGCTTGGAGGAGTCCCCGAGTGGGGACCCAGACTTCTGAGAAGGGGACGGTGGCCAGCTAGTGCGGATTTATGGAGCGCACATACAAAGGGCCCGAGGGGTTGGGACAGAGATCTCTTGGCTGAGGTGCTGCTTGGCCAGGCAGGTATCTCATGCGGATGTGCAAAGGGCTGGTTCTAGGAAAGTGGAAAACCTTGGGAACCAACTGCTACTGGAAACCAATGCTGCTGCCTGGGTGAAGGGCGGTTGCCGGGTAACTGGCAGGAACAGGAAGCAACCAAAAAGGGGCTGGCCCCTCCTCCAGCCTTCCGGGCTCCTTTTGATGGGCTCTGCTGGCAAAGAGGAAATGTTTGCAGAGCCCTCCCCTCACAACACAAAGCAGTGGGGAGGGACCATAACTTAACAGTCACGGGCCCAAAGACGGCAGGTGTCAATTACCCTCACGTTCTGAAATTTGCTAGAATAACCAACAGGACTTCAGAAGAGCCTGAAATCGGTTGTTTTTAAAATTGTGCTAAAATATACAAAACATAAAATTTACCCCAAGCTCAGCTCTTCAATCCAGTGTTAGTTTGTGGCAGTGCTTTCATGAATCTGTAGTGGAATGAGAAAATTAAAGAAGGTTTAGTCAGTTTTCATAAAGCTAAACTTTACTCACTTTTCAAGGACTTCTTTAAAGTTTGAAATTATGGCCTCCCAACTTTTGTGTGGGTAAGTTGTCCATTCATCTATGTTCTAATGGGGACAATAAATTATAGGTTTTAAGTGTGTGTGTGTGTGTGTGTGTGCGTGTGTGACAGTCTAGCCTTTGGGTAAAGAGTCAGCTGGTCCCTCTGGTTCTCCAAGTATCCCTTTGAAAATGTGGGGGTCTGTGAAATCCACAAGAATGAGAAATCCTGGACTACTGGGTCAGGGCCTAACCTCGGGGTGAGGCAATGGGGGAAATGATGCGAGATACATAAGAGGAGTGAGACGCAGGTGAGACACAGGCGGAATCTGTAGGACAAGATCCTGGACAGTTCAGATTTTATTGCACTTTGCATGCACGTGACTCTCTTTCTGAACCTCAAATGTACAATCAGATGTTTTTATCAATAATCCCACGAGCAGCTCTTTGGGGTCAATTGTTTGGAAACACTTAATGAAATACACTAAGACATAATTTGTCCTCAAATTTCTCCCTTAATTCCATTCTTAGAAAGGCATCACCTCATTGGCAGTTTTGTCATTGATTACCATGGTCTTCGGGTAAAACTGTTTCTTGAACAGTCGTTTGACAGTTAAATGGGTGTGGTATTCCTTGCTGCCGACCTAGACCTGCCAGGACCTCCTTTCCGAAGAGGAAGCGGGCAGCAAAGCTCCTTTCATAACGGAGCTGCCATGCTGGGCCTCCATGACCTTCATCCTCACACAGACTGAGAGCCGGTTTGGTCACATTGACACTAATTTGTGGGGATATATTGTCCATTCATGTATGTGCTACTGGTGACATAAATATTTAAGTGTGTGTGTGTGTGTGTGTGTGTGTGTGTGTGTGGTAGTCTAGCTTTCAGGTAAAGACACTGTACCCCCACATTACAGCCCACAATGACACCACTGAGGGATGCGTGTTACATTTTCATCTATCTTGAATCTCATCCATTTCATTTCCTCATTCTTTTCTGGCCTCCTCTCACCTACAAAATTAGAATGACTCGTAATCGAGTTCCGCTGAATTGGGCCGAGTCCTCTCCCACAGAGGAGTCGCCTTTGATAACAGCTCTCACTGTCAGTATTGTGCTGGGGGTTCTGGTCTTTTGTGTTTTGTATTTGCCTCCCATCATCACTTGCCTGCCATGCATGCGTGCACACACAGTCCCCACCAAGACGGTATCACCTTCATTTCCTTCACTTAGATTTTAAAGGTGATACCTTACTCCCAAATGAATTCAATTTAGGCACATTAGTGCTTGAACATTTCAAGAAAAAGTATTTGGGGAGAATATTTGATCCCTTTCCCTTAGGATAAACTCCCCTCATTTCTTTCCACTTTCTTTCAATATATATTTACTCCAGAGTAACCTGTTGGGACCTGTTGGAAATCCAGAGAGGGTCATATTGTCCCAGTGCCATGTTTTATTGTTTTAAAGTCCTGAGTGTGTTCTACGCATAAGATTTCAATCAGAAATGCCAGGGGTTCTTACCATTTCTCCTACAATCTCTCTGTTGCATCATTAAGGAGTTCTGTGTAACATAGGGAATATTCATTAGAACAGCACCCTCATTTAGAGGGAATAATACTCGGAGACAATTATAAAGGCTAACATTGCATGCTATCTCTACTTGTCTATCAAAAACTCATATGCTTGCTACCTACCCTTGTCATTTTTGTCATTCTTTTTCTGCATTACTGTTTCGTTAGGCTGTAACTTCTTGAAAGTGGGGACCACCCATCTTTTACCCAGTAGGTTCTTGGTACGTATATTTTTAATTAAATTTAATTACGGTAGAGGCAGCACATGGCTAACCTCTCCTTTAATGCTAATGTACAAGGGTTAAATATTGGTAACCCTTGATGTTCTAACCTCATTCCTTTTCTTACTCTACACAATTTCTCTTCATTTAATCTCCCATGGTTCTGTCTAAAGTATTTAATCAGGTTCTTTCTCTGTCTTCATTGTGAAGCTGGCCAGGTAATGCCAGTCTACACTATTGCCAGAGAAGAGTTTAAAAACCGAAAACAAGTTTTGTCATTTCTCTTGTTAAAATAATTCAGCAGTTCCCCATTACGTTCAGGATAAAGTCCAAACCTCAACGAGGGCCTGTGTGGTCTGCCTCCCGCTTACTCTTCCAGGCTTATATGGCACCACTGTCTTCCCCGCCTCCTTCCCTCCCACCAGCTGTATAGTGAAGCGTGTATAGTCAAGTGGGTTCAAATCCTGCTCTGCCACTTACTAGCTGGGTAACCTCAGAAAGTCACTATGTTCTCTCTGCCTTACTTTCTTTTCTATAAAATGAGGGACCCAGGAGTTTCTCTTTCATACAGTAATTTGATAGACTCCACCATTTAATATAGGTTCAATGCTTTTAATGGCCTGGCTGACAGTAAATAATTAATATATGTCTGTGTTTTGTGTCTTGCTATTAATTGTTGTTAATCTACTCAAAGTTCATCAGAGATTATCATCGCTCTCATTTCTTCCTTTTTGCATATGCCGTTTCCCATGCTGGGAGTCACCCGCTCCACCTTTACCTGACTTACCCCTGCTGTCTCCTGAGCTCCAGCTTGGATATAAGCCTGTCAGGGCAGCTAATTCATTTAGGCGCTGAAGGCTGAAGGGAAGGTGCCCAGACAGCGTTGGCTGGTGACAGTGGAGCGCCTAGGTCAGGCCAGGGAAGAGTGATGGCAATTGAGAGCCTTTAGTTGCAGGAAGAGCACAAGGCTCCGTAAGTGAGCATGCCTTCTCTATGATTAACACAAGCTCTGACAGTGCATGAGGGAAGGTGAGGTCCTTTGACTGACAGCTCTTTCAAGACCCTTCTTCTTTTTTAAAATCTGTTTTTATTCATATCAGAGAGGAAAGGAGAGGGAGAGAGAGATAGAAAAATCAATAATGGTGAGAGAGAATCATTGTTGGGTTGCCTCCTGCACACCCCTTACTGGAATTAAGCCCACAACCCGGGCACGTGCTCTGACTGGGAATGGAACCATGAGCACTTGGTTCATAGATCGACGCTCAACCATGGAGCAACACCAGCTGGGCAAGATCCTACTTACGTGTTCTTCGTACAGAGTCACCCTTTGCAGTTCTCGGTGGTGCAGGTTATCTACCTGCGTAGGATTGAGAGACGACTGGGGCTTAATTATTCCAAAGACCAGAGAGCTTCTCAAAGCATACCCAGGCCATTGATTCTTAAACAGGGTCCATATTGGGGTGGGATGGGGGGACAGGAGGAAGGTGGGGAAAGCCACATGCACCCCACCATCTTGACAGTCACTATACATAGTAAGAAGGTGCAGTTTGTGGCAGTGAGGTGCACACAGGAAGGATATGAAATCTACAAAAATGTGATCACATTGAGGTCCATTTGCCTCATTTACAGATGAGGAATTTGGCCCGAGGTTTCACAAGATGAACTTTTCCTACCACACAAGGCAGCTAGCTCTTCAGACCCCATTTTGTACCCTAAGACCTCTGCATTGCAGAGTGCTTTTTGATGGGTTTCATGTCAGACCCACTCCGTTAAGAAAAATGAAAAAAGTAAATGTGAGCAAGAAGAATAGGAGGACTTGTCAGAGTGATATGGAAGTAGCTGATAATATGAACAAATATTGAGCAGTACTGGAATGATTTGGCACAATTTAGTGATATTGTCTTAAATAGGTAGTACATTTAATTAAGCCACTGTATTCCAAGTTGACTCTGTGTGCTTGTAATTTTCCCAGGGACAAGATGAAACCATCCAATTTAATTTTAGGGGAAAGTACAGTACATTTTACAGAAAGCTTAGGATTTAATTCAGAAACTGCTCGTAGAGTTCTGGTGTATTGCACAGATCTTAACCGTTCTTTCTCATCCCTTCTTCTCTGGGGAATGTATGGATAGATCCAGAGGTCAACCTGGGCTCCACATTCTTATTATGTACAATAACACTTACTGTTTGTTGGTTTTTTCCTAATAGGGCCTGTGTCCCCTGCAGAGTGGCTCATCGTGGGAAGGAATCTCTACCTGATGTCACGCTACTACTTACACATTGACAGGGTCTCGAGCAACAACTGTCACTCTCTGAGGGTGGAAACCGCCATGATTCACAAAGACAAGAAGTAGTTTTCCTGTGATCACAAGATGACTCAGGTTAGTTGCTCTCAGCCATTACTACAATTTAAATAATCTGAGGTTTGGGGCCCTGTCCATGTTCAGTAAACCTAATTAATCACAATTCCTATAATTTTAAGTTTATGACAGTGATATAAAGTTGGAATTTACTATTACACGAGGTAGAAAAAAGAATTTGAAAATAGTTGTGCAGACTGAAATTACCAGAATACAGTATTTCGAGTTTTTTTAGAGTGCAGAATGCTTTTCTAGGACTTAAAAAGCATTGCTAAATGATACTTCTTTATTATACAAAAGTTTGCAATATAATTGGTACTTGAAAGTAATTATGTAGATGTTAAGTTTGAAGAATCACCTATTAAAAGCTAAAAAAAACACCCCTGTGTATTTTATGATTAAATATAAGTAAATTCTTTGAACTAACTTGTATTTTTACTTTAGAATTATGGTTTAAATACAACTGTAAAATGAGTTTTATTCCCTCATTTTAAATACTGTGTTTTCTATGGTATTTATAGTGGGAGAACAATTTAAATTATTTTAGTTATAGGAGTGTAGCTGTTGCATGCCTAGGGTATAGCTCTAAAACAGGCTTCTGCCAGGGCAGGAAATCTGTTGTGTTGCAGAGGATGCTCAGGTTACAGCTCATTGGTCCATTGATTCTACAATTGATTACTGAGTGACTGCCCTGGGTTCAGTTCCTTCCCTCCAGGATCTTCTAATCTAGATGGGGACATCTACAGAATATAGAGTTCCAGATGGTATCAGGAGAAAAGCCCTAAGAGTGACAGAGATAATGAACACGCAGTACACAAAAATACTGGAAGAGATTGTTTTTAGCTATAGTTATCCAAGAAGTCTTCGTGGAGGAGGAGGAAGCCGTGTTAGACTTTGAAGGCCAGGTGAGATTTTGGAGGGTGTGGGTGATAGGAGAGCATTTCAGATGAGAGAGAACTGCCTGCTGACTTCAGCAAAGACCTCAATGAGGAGTTACAGAGGAGTTTACTGACTCTCTGAGTCAGGAAGGGTAAGGGGTGGGTCACAAAACTCAAGGACTAGTCTCAGGGACCAGAAGCAGGACACTATGCTGCCATGTTTTGTTTTGTCTTTCCTTTCCATTTGTCTCTTATTCTGTTTGCTCCCCGGACTTCATTTTCTTCAACTTAAAAGACAGGTCTTTTCCCTGTGGAAGAAATGGCCAGTGGCAGCCTGACCTTTATGCCTTTCCTACTCTGTGGTGCTAGAGGCAAGGCCAACATTTCTTTGGCTCTACCCTTAGATATCTCGAGGAAGGGCTCTGATTGGCTCAGCTTTTATCACCTGGCCACCCTTGAACCAATGATTGTGTCAGAAATATAGGATACCATGATTGACCAGGGCTAAGTCATGTGCTCATTCAGGGAAGGCAAGATACAAATTATCAGAAGGGGGAAGGTGAACTTGGTTGGACAAATAAAGACAATAGATATTCTAGCCTACTCAACATTAGATATAACTAAAGTGATATTTTAATATTGTAAATTCAATCATGGTGCCCCCAACTCACCTAACTACTTAAAACCTCTTTCTATTGCTCTTAAAAAAACTCCCAATTAGATGAACTGTTGAACAAAATAGATCCAGAGACATAGAAGCATGGAATAGACAGTCTAACTTCAGGGAGAAGGTGGGGGAGGGTGGGTGGCTGGGAAGAGATCAAGCAAAGAGCTTGTAGGCATATATGCATAACCCATGGACACAGACAGTAGGGTGGTGAAGGCCTAAAAGAGATCAGTGGTGGTGGTGGGGTGGAGATATGTAATACTTTCAACAGTAAAGACTTTTTCAAAAAACTTGAAATTGGGTCTTCAGATTTTCAGCGCATTATTTTATGTGACTTTTTTCAAATTATTTTCCCTTCTCTCATGACTCACCAATAAGGCATTGGCTACAGGGGTTCAGAATTTGACTGCACACAGATTAGGAAGCCTGGTAAACCAAACCCTGTCTCTCTAGCTTCTCCTTGAACCCTGCACTTTTATTTTATTACTAGGGGCCCGGTGCATGAAATTCGTGCACTGGGCGGGGGGGAGGGATCCTCAGCCCAGCCTGCCCCCTCTCACATATTGGGAGGCCTCAGGGGGTGTCCTACTGATGGCTGAGGCTCGCTCCCTGCTCCCCTTGAGGAGTGGGCCTAAGCCACGGTCTGGCCTCCCTTTGTGGGAGGCGACCAGGCTAATCAGGGGAAGCCACCAGCCCCATCACCCTGCTGCTGCAGCCACTGCCAGTCACCACAACCACCAAGGTGTTTTCATCAACACAGACTCCAGTCGCTTCACCATGAAAAATGACAACTTTCTTTAGGCATTTTCAAGATGTGTCTTTCATAGGATATGACATTTCTTTCTTTTTTTTAAATTCTCACCTGAGGATATGTTTCCATTGATTTTTAGACAATGTGGAAGAGAAGGGAAAAACAGAGAGAAACATCAAAGTGAGAGGAACACTTTGATTGGTTGCCTCCTGCATATGCCCTGACCTGGGCCCCAGCCAGGGAGAAGCTTGCAACCTAGGTACATGTCCTTGGTCAGAATTGAACCCAGACCCTGCAGTCAGCAGGCTGAGGCATTATGCACTGAGCCAAACCGGCTAGGGCAGGATATGACATTTCTTAGCCCTCTAGCAGTGGACCTTCATTTTTTTTCTCCAGGAGTGTCGTGGAAAAAAACCCTAGATCACCTTTTTGGATTCTTATTACCCAAGTTACTAAGAATATTAACAGTGGCATACAGGGTGCTTAGCCAATGAGAGGTCAGAAAAGGTGTTTCCTCTGTAGTTCACTCTGATCACCGGCTCCACCCCTGCTCCTCTAATCCCAGCTCCACCCCTGCCCAGACCTGTAACCTCTGGCTGAGGCTGCAGGCCTGGGCAGAAGACCCCCAGGCCCCTCTGATGCCGGTTTCACTGAGCCCAGGCCTCTGTGATCACCAGCTCTGATCCTGCCCCCTGCCATCGCTGGCTCTGCCCTTGCCCCACTGGCAGCCTCTGGCCAAGGCTACAGGCCTGGACAGGGGACCCCCAGAGCCCTGCTTTGCCAGCTCCACCGGTGCCCAGACCTCTGCGATCGCAGGCTCCGTCCCTGCCCCTCCGATTACTGGCTCCACGGAGCCCAGGCCCCTGCAATCTCCGACCTTGCCCCTGCCCAGGCCTGAGGTCTCTGGCAAAGGTAAGGTGACCAGATTTTAACATTGGTAAAGTGGGACACCATTGACAGAAGGGGTTCTTTTTTTATTATTATTATTACTTAAAATATTACAAAGAGTAGTATATATGTCTCTTTCCAAAAATCGGGACTTTTTTAAAACGCTGCAGGACGCAGGACAAATTGTTAAAAATCATCTGGTCACCTTAGGCAAAGGCCTCTGGCCTGGGCAGGGTACCCCCAGCCCCCTCTGATTGCCTGTTCTGCCCTTCAGGCCCTCCGTCTCCCCTGCCACCTACCTGGCTAACAGGCCTGACCTGTGGCAGGACTGAGCCGGACTGGGCGCCGCCATCTTGTGGCCATGGGGGTGGCCATCTTTGTGACAGAGTGATGCCTAATTTGCAAATTACTCTTTTATTAGATAGGATGAGTCTTACTAGCTTAATTACTTAACCAAATTCTCAAGGTATTTGCATATATAATTTACATGGAAAATATTGCAGGAAATTTAAATCCACAGAGTCAAAAATGTCATACTGGATAGTCCTAGCTACAAATCAATTTCACAGTCAGCTATTTGCTCTGCAGTGTATAATCTTAACTGTAAAATATCATGAAACAAAAAAATAGATTTGTATTGTTCCCATATTTTAAAGGAGCTCTTTGAAGTTACTTGTTTATGCTAGAGGCCAGGCAGTTGGGCGAGGACTTAGAAAACGTTCTCCAAGGGGTGTTGTTCAGATACTACAAGTTCTGAGCTGGTAGTTAGAGCCAGATTGGAGGGAATTGAGTTTTTGTTGATTGCCACTTAACATTTGCAAGTGCAATAAAGTTTATTTGTTCTAGGTTCTCAAAATTGTATTGCCTGATTGATTTCTTAAAGGGAAAACATTTAACAGACTAAGTCTACTGAAAATTTTTTTTTTTATTCTACTGAGATTTTGATTTAAAAGAAAAGCACTCAGTGTTTTGGTTTTTTCTTGTGTGTAGGCAGTTGTAGCCAGCCATATGTTTACTTTGTAAATTCTAGTTGAGGGTGCAATATAAGCTGTTTCAATTTGGGTGGAAGTTTTGTCAGACCTCACAAATGAGATCTGCACTGTATTAGGAGTTTGCCAGATTTGCTGGGACTGTGTGCAGGTCCATGGTAATTAAAGATAACCTACTCCTAATTTGTTTGAAGAGTAAATCCTAAAAGTCTCTTTCTTGCTATGGAAGGAATGATGAAATTAGAATACAGTTGTCCCCTGTACCCCCCAGTGGATGCCTGGAGCCATCGATAATACTGAACCCTCTATGCACTATGTTTTTTATTATACATATAGGAAGTTAACATATAGATATATAAAGTTTAATTTATAAAGTAGGCACAATAAGAGATTAATAACAATAACTATAATAAAGTAGTTTGTAATAAAAGTTATGTGAGCCCTAACCAGTTTAGCTGAGTGGATAGAGCGACGGCCTGCGGACTGAAAGGTCCCAGGTTTGATTCCGGTCAAGGGCATGTACTTTGGTTGCAGGCACATCCCCAGTAGGAGGTGTGTAGGAGGCAGCTGACGGATGTTTCTCATTGGTGTTTCTAACTCTCTATCCCTCTCCCTTCCTCTCTGTAAAAAAATCAATAAAAATTTTTTAAAAAGTTATGTGAATGTGGTCTTTCTAAATATCTTATTGTACTGTACTCTCCCTTCTTATGATGATGTGAGATGTTACAATGCCTTCGTGATGGACAAAAGAATAATTTATGTCCTGGGCGGGACGTAGGGGGATGGCAACAGATTTTATCAGCGTACAATTTAAAACTTACGAATTGTTTCTTTCTGGAATTTTCGATTTAGTATTTTCAGACTGTGGTTGACCATGGGTAACTTAAACCTCAGAAAGCAAAACTGGATATGGGGGTGGGGGTGGGGGTGGGGGAACTACTCTGTTGTTATTTGATGCTAATTGTGGTAATGATTGTTTTAAGTAAGAGCCATCAGTGGATTGCATGCTAAAACTGGTGGGTGAGAGGACGAGAAACAGGATGTTTCCATAGTCTCAAGAGATTTTGTTGCTGGTGGAAAGAGGGTTCTTCCACAGAGTCATGAGAAAATCATTTTGAGGATCCACCGCTAGGAGGATGAGGTGTCATGGTTAGATTTATTGGAACAATAACAAACTGTCCCCAGGTGCCTGGTGTCTCATCCAGGACCAGATGGTTCAGCTCCATCCCGCTGCCGAGCAAATCCAGTCTCTGGAGCCGTAATCCCACACTTGTCTTCACCAAGCCCAGGAGGACCAGGGCCCAGAGATGTAGAACTTCTCTGTCTCATTGCCGTATCTGCACAGCCACTGCCAAGGCTGCTCTTGGGCCACAACTGGTCCTGTGTTTAGGTGCTGCTACAGAGAGAGAACGCTGGAACCAACCGGTGAACGAGCAAATGTATATTCCCTGGGGCTTGAGAGGGAGCAGACTTTCTTTCAAACTAACCCATCTCTCCCCTGGCTCTTAGCGGGCTTGAGCCCGGTCCTCCCTCTGTCCAACTCAGTCTTTCCCCCAGGTTTTCCATGCTAGACTTTGCCCTTTACATTACCGTTTTGGCTCCTGTGTGTCCCCAAAGTCTTGCTGCATCATCTGGTTTATACTACGCATGCGCTTCCTCCCGCTGCTCCATCTTAGCTTCTACTGCGCGTGTGCCTAGCAAAGGCATTTCCCCTGATGTTTTGACTCCTCACTCAGCCATCCCGGCTAATGCCTGATAGCCACTTCTTCCTGCCCACTCTGGGGATTCAGTCCCCTCAGCAGAGGATGCAGCTGGCCCCTGGGGATCCTGTTGGTGCTGTGCTTCCTAGTAAGTCAGGCTTCATGTCTGACTCGTCTCCCTAGTGAATCAGTCTTAGTGTGAGATTTCATGTGTTCCCTTCTTTGACTAACTAGCTACCTACACTCACAGGATGCATGGGATGCAATGGGAGGGCCAGGGGCAGGACTGAACTAGCTGATCTGCACCAGAAGGACCAACTGGGTTCTTGTATGATTGAACTTACTTTCATACTGATTGGTAAAGAGCCACAACCTCAACATCTGGCTATTTCCCTGGGCTACTCCTCACTCACGTGCCACAAGAGAGTAATGAAAAGATTAAGCCCCAAACAGCAGAGGCCTCTAAGACCTGCTCTGGTACCTCTCCCACGCCTTCCTGATTGCCCTTGTTCTGCAGAGGAGGTCAGGGGAGGCTTTCTGGAAGAGGTGATGCTGTGCTGAGAATGAGTAGAAGTTAGCCAGGGTAAACACCATGCCAGTGCAGGCCCCTGGATGAGGAGGAATGGGTGGCGCCTAAGAAACCGTGTATCATTGAGTATCACAGCTTGTCTGATGCTGGCGAAAGATGGTGAAAAATGGCTTTAAGAGGCAAGTTGAGGCCAGGTCAGAAAGAAACTTGTACGCCCTTCTAAGACACTTGAACTTGATCAGACAAGTATGGAATGACTTTGAAGAAGTCTAAGCTAGGAAGCAACACATTTAGATTTATATTTTACTAGGGGCCCAGTGCACAAAAATTTGTGCACTCGGGGGGGGGGGGTCCTTCATCCTGGCCTGTGCCCTTTCGCAGTCTGGGACCCTTCGGGGGATGTCCACCTGCTGTCTTGCCTGGCCAGCGTGGGTGAGGGGCTAATGGCTGTTTGCAGACTGGCCAAGCCCCCCCTAGTGGGGACCCTCACCCCATTGGGGTATGGCCAGCCTGGGTGAGGGGCTGAGGGCCATCTTCAGGCTGGCCGCGGCTCCCATTGATCCAAGGTCCCAGTGAGGCTGGCTGGAATCAGGTTTTGGGGTTTATTTATCTTCTATAATTGAAACTTTGTTGCCTTGAGCAGAGGCCTAGGCAGGCAATGAAGCCTCCTGTTTGCTTCAACTCTGTGGTTTCTATGATTGAAACATTGTTGCCTTGAGCAGAGGCCCAGCCTAGGCAGGCAGTTTCCTCCATTGCTGGTGCAACAGAGCCTCCTGTTTGCTCTAGCTCCATGGTTGCCAGCCACCATCTTGGCTGGGTTAATTTGCATACAGCCGCTCTGATTGGCTGGTGGGCATGGCTTAGGTGTGGCAGAGTGAGGGTCAATTTGCATATTACTCTTTTATTAGATTAGATAGAAATAGTTGTGGCAGAATTGAAGAAAGGGATTGAAGGACCTAAAATACAACAGTCTGTTTACAGACTGTTGATGTAATTCAGGTAAAGAAATAAGTACCCTTTCTAAGATAGAATCCCTACAGGTATAGAGACACTAAAAAGGTAGAATCAATTGGGCTTTGTGACTGGACTGGAGTGGTGAGCTGCATGTTGCACATTTTAAAAATCTATCATCAGGACGATTTTATCCAAGTGAATCTTTGGTATGTGCCTCCAAAATTTAGAGCTGAGCTTGCAGAGGAAATGCAAGCTCATTCCCAAACCATGATTTTCTGAAGATTTGCCAGTAAAACTGATGCATTTTTGAGTCTTTTGACAGCTGTGGTGAAGGCTTTTGTCTTTGCAGCTTCTAGTAAAGACCAGCGCAGCCTTGGGAAGTTGTAGGTCCCAGGTTTAGGACACGTGCCTCCTCCTTCAGCCGTCTCTGACCGGCCTTTCTTGGGGTGGCCCTGTTTCCCCAGGATGGACCATGAGGCGGCCCAGCTGGAGAAGCAGCACGTGCACGACGTGTATGAGAGCACTGCCCGGTACCTCAGCGACCTGCAGGGCAAAGCCTGGCCTCGCGTCCGCCAGTTCCTCCAGGATCAGGAGCCCGGCAGCCTCATCGCCGACATAGGTAACATAGGGCTGGGCGCGTGGTGAGAAATACATCCCATCGTGTCTTTCTTTTCAGAGTCAGTTTTCCTTGCTGTGCAAACCGTAAGTCTGAAATTGTGCCCTTGGCATGCTTGTAACCCAGCTCATTCACTTTGTTTTTTTTTTTTTTAATATATTTTATTGATTCTTTTACAGAGAGGAGGGAGAAGGATAGAGAGTTAGAAACATCGATGAGAGAGAAACATCAATCGGCTGCCTCCTGCACACTCCCCACTGGGGATGTGCCCGCAACCAAGGTACATGCCATTGGTTGGAATCGAACCTGGGACCCTTGAGTCTGCAGGCCAACGCTCTATCCACTGAGCCAAACTGGTTAGGGCCACTTTATTTTTTTAAATATAATTTTATTGATTTCAAAGAGGAAGGGAGAATGAGAGAGAGAAATATTGATCACACTGGGGATCAAGCCTGCAAACCGGGCATGTGCTCTGACCGGGAGAGGTCTAGGTTCAACCACTGAGCCACACCCCAGGGCAGCTCATTCACTTTATAGCAGAAATTCATACAATCAAGTCACAAAGTAGGAAACTTCCTCAAACTTACGTTTAGACTGTGGCGATCTTTTCAGCCTTTTGGGGCACAACCTCCAACATAATCAGCCTGATGTCAGTTGAATAAATCAGGATAGAAATGACTGCTTGAGAAGCTGACTGTTGTACCTTCAGAGATGTTCACATGTGTACATAGTGTGTTCCGGTGGCTCACCTCCAGTGGCTCTCATGCCTTCCACAGAAGATCCAGAGATCATAGATTTCCTGTAACCTCTTAGTACATGGATTTTTTCCCCCCTGAACTGTTCTGTGGGTGTTTCATTATTAGAGCCTGTCTTTAAATAGATCATGTCTTTGTAATCACAGACTTGCCTGGCAGATTTTGGCTAAGGATGTTTCTGAACTGAGTGGTAAACCACAGCCTGGTAGATCTAAGACTAAGGTCTGGGATCCCCATTTGAGGCCTGCCCACCCAAAACTGCTTCCTAACAACTGCATGAAGATTACACCCATGGAGTCCTAGGTCTGTACTTCCACACTCGGCCTAATTTGACATTCACTCTAAGTGCTGGTGAGAGAAACACTTGTGCCTGGCCAGGGCTTTTGTCTTGTTAAAGATCGTGCGAGCAAGGGTGGAATCTGGGGAAAAGGTGCATGTCGTGTAGAAATAGAGAGTCTTTGAAAATATCTCTATCGTGTCAGTGTTTGTTTTTTTAAATAAATCTAGTTTCAGAAGATACAGTGACTTTGGAACTCTTACCATTCATAGTCTAAGCACAGTACCAGGATCTTTAAAATCAGCTGGTAGGAAAAGGAACTATTCAACGCGTGGCTTTAGGACCACAGCCTGTACACAGGCTACTTTCTCATACCTTACATCAGAAATTCCAAATGAAGTACCGATGGAAGTATAAGAAAATGAAATCATTAAAGGACTAGGTTATTTTAAAATAGGTTATTTTAAAATAATAACTAGATTATTTTAAAATAATAAGATAAAAAAAGAATAATTTTAAAAGATAAAATAACCCTAGCCAGTGTTGGCTCAGTGGATAGAACGTCAGCCTGTGAACCAAAGGATCTTGGGTTAAATTCTGGTCAAGGGCACCCACCTCGGTTACAGGTTCATCCCCAGACCAGGAGGCAACCAATTGGTGTGTTTCTTTCTCGTCGATATTTCTCTCTGTTTTTCCCTCTCTCTTCCACTCTCTCCAAAATCAATGGAAAAATATCCTCAGGTGAGGATTTAAAAATAAATAAATTAATTAAATTAAAAATACTCTCAGAGGCAAAAGACCTTTCTCTGTATGATAGTTATAAAAAAAAGTCAGAAAGCATTAAAAAACTATGGTTGAATGTCATTTTTCACAGTATTTATGTTCTATAAAGTTGCCAGAGACACTGAATTAGTGAAGCCTGCGCTGTAACCCTTAGGGGAAGAACAGGAGTCAGTTCCTGTGAACCTCTGCTCACATTTTTGTCAACTGGTCAATACCTATTCTGGTTCCATGTGTGTTTCTATTTATTATTGACTAGAGGCCTGGTGCATGAAATTTGTGCATGAGGGGG
>PVJC01033871.1:0-19092 GCA_004026665.1 Murina feae
GGCTATGAGAACTGCACTGCATTGGAAATTTATTGGATTATGCAACGATTATTAAATAGTTCATCTTGAGATGGAAGCAAAATGAAGTCAGATAGATGTATGACCAGGTTGGATGGACTTACTAGTAATACCTTCGTGCTCATTATAAGTGGTAATGAGGCTCAAATGGGATAGTACGTGTAAAGTTGCCAGCCCAGGGCACATATGTAGCCAGGCTAGTATGTGTGAACTCTCTTTTCCTGAAAGGAACTCTCTGCATGAACTCCTGTGATATTATTTCCTGCTTATCAAAAAGGAATTCAACTTGCCTCAACATATGAACATACACTAAAGAGATTAATTCATGAACTAGAAGAAATGGAACAAAGGACTTCTTGCTTCTTGCTCTGAATGCCTCAGATTTACAACAGAAATCCCAAGACTTTCCAGGGATTATCAATGAAAAGATGGCAAGTCATCAATTCTGGAGATGAGAAGAACTCAGTGTCCATTTAAATTTCCACCAAGAATATGTGATTGTGAATATTTATTGAGAACCTACTGTGAGACGATATTAGCTGTGTTGTGGAACTGAACGCGGAAGAAATGGGACTTGTGAATCCCAGAACTACTAAACGTTAATGTGCTTCGATAGCACTGGGCAGAATTTTCTTCCAGGCTACTGAAAAGCTTCTAAGGAACTTTCAAAGAGATTGTTAGGTACACCTCAGAGGATGCTGTTAGGAAGCTATTAGGGGAGTTGTGCAAATGTGTAGTCAGCTTAAAGATGTTAAACATATTAATTAATGCCAATTATACTCCTGTGATGGCCATAACTTCAATTGAGAATGACTGCACTACAGCTGTTTCCTTCAGGTGCAACTTTAGTCTTCACTGGAGAGAGTGTGTGGGAGATCTAGGATAAAAAAAGAAAAACAAGATCCCTTAGGAATGGTAAGAGACTCAATGCCTCTGTAGTCCTATAAGAATCACCTACCCATGTGGTGCTGCAAATTAATTCATCTGTGAAATAGAAATAGTAACAATGAAAATAAGAATTATTTTTCTGGAACTTCTAATCCAAGTTCCTCCAAACTGGAGTGGGCTGAAATTGACTATTGAAATTTTAATGCAATTTAATGACGGAGGAAGCCGAGGACGCTCCATTTCCTTAGCAGTCTACTATAGATTGAGCTAGTGCTTGTTCCTCTTTCCCCAGCTCACACCAGGCAACACTTCAGCAGCAAGTGCGAGTACTGTCAGGTTCCAATTGAATTTCTGCAGTCTTCCAAGCCGAGTTATTTTCGCTGGTCAGAAAAATATACACATGCCACACTTCTAACGATGCAAAACAAGTTTAGACCATCGGAATGATTTTGATTTATTTTCAAATAATTAGAACTAAACTGTTGCTGATTTCTAACTGTTAACTGGGCTGATAGAAATGGTGACTTTAAGATGTGCTTTAAATATATAGTAATAACTAAGTTATGTATATAATTTGGAATGTCCTCATCAATAACTAAGTGGAAAACCAAAACGCAAAATTGAAAGGAAAATACGATCTCAATTGTGCAAACCTATCTACATACCTCACATTTTCATGGATATATATGCATAGGAAAATATTGAAAGTAAACACAGCATATGTTAGCATTGGTCATTTTTAGGTGATAATTAGTTTCTTCTTTATATTTTCAATGCTTTCCCGGTACCAGTGAAAATCTGTTAGTCTTATAGTAGTAGAAGAAAGCCATGAAAACTGTACTTTGCATTTTGCACAGGGCAAGCGAGTAGTACAGTGATGCTGAATCAATGACTGAATGGGCCCATCAGGAAAGCTGACAAGCATTACCAACTCTCTGGCAGCTTTGTACATCTTTCGTGTAAAAAGTCACACTGTGAAAATTTCATTACAAAATAAATGATGGCGTATTATAAATCACTACCGTAAATAATAAGTATGGGCTAATCAAGTCTCTTTTGTGATGAGACAGTTCTAATTGCTTCTAATTTCATGCTTTTACTTCCTGTACTTGCTAATTCTTAAATTTGTAATCTCCAGCGTTTTCTCAGTCATTAGTATAAATTAGCAATGTTGTACTATATGCAAATTGGTTAGCTGAAAAAGTCAGTTATATGGAAAATACTGTAAATAACCCTTTTCAACTCAATTAAACAATTTTGGTGTGATACCTCACACTTTAAAGAACAAAAAAATTGACTAAAACAGTTAAAAACATCTGGCTCCAATCTAGAACACCTGACATAGACAAAGTTTGCACTTCCTTCAGCACTAATTGTGTACATCCAAGAGTATCAGGATAAGCCCAGAATTGAAACCTTTTGTGGACAAAAGAAGAGGGATGTGTGCTAATATTTACTGAATGCTACATGCACTGTCATCATTCTTATCCCCAAAGTGAAAATGGCATTGGAATATAAAATGCAATTAAAGATTCTTCCTTTAGTGTTTTCCAAACTGTGGTCTGCAGAGGTGAACTCTCCCAAGATTCTTTGCTGTTTATAAATGGAGTTTCATGCAGAAACGGCTTTGGGAATTTTTACATCACATATCCCTCTCTTGAAGGATCAGAAAAGAATATTAAGATATTAAAGATAAAAAAACTTGTGCCAGTAAAAATATCTTTTAATTGGTTTAATCCAGTGGCTGATTCCACTTGAAAACAGAACTCTTATTTTATTTTTTCTACCTAACATCTATTAACATCCCTTGGAAAAAAATCATTCCATGGAACACACTCAAAGACCAAAGAGCTAGAAAGCAAAACAATCACATCAGGCTTAACATGTGGTACATATGTAACTTGGAGGTAAATTCTATGGCTGCCACGTCTTCTCTTTATCTAGTAAGTAGTGCTACAAATAGATGCTAGTTCAGACTGTGCATTTTTCCTGGGAAAAAGTATATAGTGACCTGGTGGTTGCTAGGATCCACTGAGCTCCAGGGACATCTGGCAAAAGACCTCTTTAGGATTCTTAGTTTTACAATAAATAAATGATATCTTTAAAATAATTTAGCACACAATGTATATAAAACATATCTTTTATAGTCTGAAGAGGCACACACTGTCACAAAAGACTGTTTCTATACCTTCCCACCTTTATTTCCACCTGCCACTCTGATGACTATTGTTCTGAGGCATAAATGTTGACTCTCAATTCTATATCACTGGGAGTGCCAGTTAGTCCACGTCCCATTGAGGGCTGTGGATCAGCTGTCCTCTTACTCTTCCTCAAGGTTCTGACGATTTCCGTCTGCACAAAGCTCTCCTTCTGGGCCTTGTGATCAATCTGTATATGAAGGAAATGAAATTAAATCTCTCTCCCAAGTTTTTCTTTTTAAAAGGTTTCTAAATTGTCACTTGGAGACATAACTCAAGGCTATAGCGTGTCTGTTGAAACCTTGGCTTGAGGAGTTTGCTGTTTAATCTTACAAGGTTTTCCTGTGTGGTGCTTTCATTTGCACTAAATAAACTGAACAAATACTTGAATATGCAGCAATCTATGGAATAGCACTGCTCCAAAATGAAGGGAAAAAAGGGACATTGAAAAGATATTGAACTAAAAGTGGAAGCCCTCCTTTAACTGTTAACCGTTAGCATTATTTGTACGTTAGGAGTCTAACATAATGATAACCCTTATTAGTTTCTTCTATCACACAAAACAAGAAATTGGTGCTAGGAAAGGCAGAGGAATCAGCAGAAAATCTTCTTCACTGTCAGCCTAAGAGCTGCTGGAATAACTTTCTGTGCCCCCCTTTTACCAGTAATCTTTTCAGTTTTAGAGTTAAATTTAATATCAAATTAGCAACATTATGTCAACTCTAAAGAAGAAATAATTACACATTTCATTGCTTAAGGACGGTTGGTTTGGAGTTTTCTTATGTTTTCAATGGCCTCTCTGTCCCACAGAACTACCTTCACAATCAGCTACCTTTTCAAACAGTTTGTATATGAACTGCTGCTTATTATTTGCTTTTAGTGTCAGTATACTGCACCTCCCCACAGGCATTTCACCTGACTTGATAATTATTCTTTTACTCTGAGAATTTTATACAGGTATGTTAACTCTTTCTATTTTGTCACGGTCATGTCCAGCATTATTTTTCTGGTTTAAGGTGACTCTGACTCAGGAATCAGTTCTATTGTGATTACCCTAGGGAGTTGGGTGAAATATTTAAATTTGAAAGCACTTTAAGGAATATATCTCAATCATATTGAAATATAAGAGATTTAGGGCAAGGCTGTATGTCATAGAATAGGTAGCAAAAAGGTGGCCTACTAAATCAGTACTGAGATGTGAATCTTATATTTTTTAGTCTGTAAAGTTTGCCCCCATCTCCCCACTTGACCTTTAAATAAACAAGGAATATTTACAGATACCAAATAGGGTTTCAGAGAAATAAAAATAAGACTGGGGTAAAACTCCTCATTTAAAAAAAGAGAGAAAAATGCATTCGGAGATAAAGATAGTTATCTGTCTGGATCAGTGATTCTCCTGTGTGCTATTTGGTAATGTCTGGAGACTTTTTTGGTTGTTACGTGTGTGGGAGGCACTGTTGACATCCAGTCTCTGTTGAGGCAGGGTATGTTTGTTCTCTAAAAGGTGTTTTAGAGAAGACATAGAGCAAGACATAGAATGTTTAGATGCTAAACATTCTACAATGCACAGGACAATCCTTAACAATAGTTATCTGGCCCAAATGTTCAGAATGCTGAGGCTGATGTTGGTCAGTGATTCTCTGAGTGTGGTCCCTGGACCAGCAGCCTCAGTCTCAGCCTCACATGGGAGCCTGTTGGACATGTGCCCTCTGGAGCCTCACCTGGGGCCTCCTAATCAGAGTGGGGCCCAGCACTGGTATTTCAACAAGCCCTGCAGGGGATTCTGATGCACGTTAATATTAGAGAACCACAGAAATAGATATTTCAATCTTCTTTTTCATGATTTTTAAAAATATGAATTCTTGCTCTACTCAACCTTTTTCTTTGGTTAGTAGCTAATGTTTTGAAATCAAACCCTTTTACAAACCCATAAGAGTCTTCTTTGTGCTGGCTTCTCTCCAGTTCTCTGGTCCCAAGACATCCCCTTGCCAGGAATAAATGTGTCTTCTCTCCTCTTATCCTGTTCTAAAATATTGGTGGTAGCCAACCCTGTGCTCTGGTCTACCACCTGCACCTGTATAAGGCTGTAGCTTGTGCTCTAGTGAGTCAGCATTGGTAAGTGGAGGTTTATGCATTTGCTCAGCCTTTTGCGCCAAAGGACGTTTGAGGCTATGCTCTTGAGTTCTCTCTGGCTATGAACCTGTTAGATCCATTTTATTTTGGAGTTTGGGGCAGTTCTTAATCTGTCCTGTCACATCTGCCAAATCTCTTACACTCAGCGTTTAGCTCACACTAAAATCCTCACTTTAGAATGACTCACATACATATCTCAAGTGATGGTGAGTTAACATAAGTTCCTTCATTATGAAGAAGCAGACTACATTTTTTTTTCTGCCTTTAGTACAAGAAAAGGAACATCTAGAATTGTGAGGCCAGGAGCTGAATTTTGTAACTGATAGTTTGGGGTAACCCTGAGGAGGTCTTTTAGTCCTTCAGAAATACTAGTTAGGAAGGAGTTTAGTTCGCCAAACCATCCTTTCCCCATCATGCATTCCCTGAAGGAGAAAAAGAGGATCTGTATGAGCTTTTATGATGAAGTAGAGGCATGCAAATCTTATAATTAACAGTGCAGCCTTCATTAATAGCTTGTAAATCATACAATAAAATAAATCTGGCAGACATGGCCAAATGTTCTTGCTCAATTAATTTGGAAATAAATTACTTATCTGCAGTGGCCTGCTATTGCAGCTGACAGTTTTGCTTCTCTTCAGCTGATTAAGGGTTTCTGGCAGGTGGTGCTGCCGAAGGGGTGGAAAGCCTGAAAAGAAAGCAGTGGTTGCGTACCGAGAGGAGAGGTGAACCACGTGACCACCCGTGGTTTTCTTCTTGAATTGCTGCCTGCATTTCCATGAATGTTGGAGGCTTCCACAGGGCCAGTATGAAAAATATTTTATAGTGTATTGTCAGCAAATGAAACCCGTCCATAATGCTTTTCCACCATGTAATGGTCACAGAGGCACAATGAAGAAAACACACACATATGCACCACAGTTTGAAGGTAAACGTGTGTTCCAACTTGCCACATGAGGCCTTCACATCTCACCTGGTGTCATTCTCCCAGAGGCAGGAGGCAACCGTGATCCATTGCTTTTCTTAGTGTCAAGCAAGCAAACGAAAAGCAGGAATAGGCATTTGTTCTTAATTTGGTTTGTTGACATATATTAAGATAGTCTCTCTCTCTTTTTAAAGTAGGCAGGTAGATTTATCTTTTCTCTTAAAAATAGCCCTCATGTGACCTCTTGTACTTAGGGATAGTAAAACCTGTTTCTGTTCTTTAAAAGGTAATGTTAATTCTGTAGATTCCTTAAAGTGATCAATAAAAAACATGCAGACAGGTTCCTTCAGAACAATTACCACCCACCAAACAGGCAATTCAGTAATCTTAGTTCAGCAGCAGACTTACTGTGTGTGTGTGTGTAAAATGGTTTTTAATTCCTTAAGTTTGTTTCCATGAAGGAATTAGGGTGGATGGTGTTAGTCCTTGTTGAGGCAGGGTATGTTTGTCCTTGAGCAATAGACAATCTGGGGGATGGAATGAAGGAAGGAAAAGGTGTTTTAGAGCAAGACATAGTGGATCAGTGATGTGAGTCTGGCAGGCATTTATCAAAAGCTTTAAAAGTCAGCCTTCCCTTTTAGGAACTCCTGCCTTGAACACTTTATTGTCCATAATCATCAATCATTTCTTAATTCAAATGCTAATTACTTTCCAAATAGGCCCTCTGGAAGAGCGACATATCTGTACCCTGGCACCATCTTTTCAGAGAATTCATGAATTCTGTTGCAAGGGTACAGGAGAATTTAAAACACAGTAATGTACAGGTATAAAAGTTAGCTGCCGTGAGTAAAACCTCTAGAAAGGAATGGAAGGGATACGGGCCCGTCGCTAGCTTTGTTAATATGATTTTACAAAGTGCTTCTCACATGTCAGAATCCAGTAGTTTGTATCTTGAATGAATGAGTCTGCAAGCAGACACGTAGCTGAACTCCATTAGAGATGCTACAATCAGCACAGGCCTCCCCAGCGTGTGCTCCTTTGGTCTGTGGGTCATTTTGAGCTAAAAGCCATGGAAACCCTGTGGGCCCAAGAGAAACTTTTACCTCTTCCTTAAAGAATTACATTGGGGCCTTGCCCATAACAAGAGTTATTACCAGAAATAACTTTTTCTGACCCATCTATGGGGCAGGGCAAACGTCTAATTACTAAACATCTGCTCTTCTTATCATCCTCTGAATGACCTTTCTGTCCTCTCAAGGCCCCAGGCACCTAGCCTCATCCTTCCCTCAGGATGTCTTATGTACCCATTTTCCTTCTGTCTCTGAGCCTGTCATATATGTGGGGCCTCTGCCTTTTGTATGTATGTGGAATTGAAAAACTTGATAAATAGTTGACTTGGCCAAATGTGAGAATGGGGTTTTCCAAAGGTCTGCCAGACTAATTTGCCAGATGAAGTCCAACTCCTATCTCACTGAAGTTCAGGTTTATTGCCATCTCAGAGGGAGAGGTACTAGCACATGGCAATTAAATTCACAGACTCAGTTCGTTTGAGTTTGAATCCCAGTTCCATCAGTTTCTAGTTGTGTGACCTTAGGCAAATTAATTAATTTTTCTGTGCCTCAGGTTATCCATTTGTAAAATGGGTTTACTCATAGTACAGGTGTCAATGGATAATGGTAGTAAATGGGTTAATATGTGCAACACTCTTAGAATAGCCTCTGGCATACAGTAAACTCTCAAAAAATGTTAGCAACTTGTGTTTTTATTGTCTTTGTATTTGTTTCCCTGTAGCATTAGCTGGCTCCCAACTAGAGGAAAATGTGATTTCCTGTGGCAGTCATGGCTGCCTCTCCATGCCATTTTAGACTTCTAACAGGTAGGAGAGGAGCAGGGCTTAAAGACACACTACCCAGATGCTAACGGTGAGGAAGGAAACTCTAGTTGACACTTTCCATATCTTTCTTTTCTGATTTCCCACACTAGTGACTAACACTTTCTAGGAAAATTTAAAATGTTTTTTTTTTTTTTAATCAGTACAATTTGGATACCTTTTTGTCAAAAATCCAGAAATAACAGAAGTAAAACCAATGACTCACTGAAGTAATAATTAGTAAAAGTTTATTGTGCACATGACAAAAAGATGTTTGCCAACTGGAAGCACTCAAACCAAAACATAGAATGAGGCTCAGAATTATTTTGTTATAAGGCAGCTTAGGTGGTGTGCAAGTAGTAACTGTTAATTCTTCCCAGTGATTGGTTCTAATATTAGAATTTCCTTAAATGATAGGGAATCAGTCAGTGGTTATCTCATATCAACCTTAGGAAACAGTTTTGCTTGTGATTTTTAGAGACAGAGCAACAAAAGTTAGCCTTGCAGAATAAGCTGAATTAAGCTTTGTTTGTCTGACTAAACTGGCTTTGTCTGCTCAGGGAACTTTCAAGGCTGATCTCTATTTTTTTTTTTTTTACTTTAACACTTTATTATATCTAATCCATTTGTAGGAATGGGTACATTTACCCATTCCTAGCAAGTAGAGGTTTATTTTTCTCACCACACAAGGAGTCTAGGGTACGGGTTCGGTAACTCAGGGATGTCAGTAGTTGTAACTTTAGAATTCCTGTGGCATTTTCTTCCTGTTTGTTACTTCATTGTCTGTCCTCTTCCATCTGAGATTAAAAAAAAGAAGCTTTTCCAGAACTACCTCCACCCCCACACTCCCTTACAGCCAGGAATTTCTGCTCAGGCCTCACTGGCTCTGCCTGGGACGTCTGAAAAGCCCTCACCACGGGGGAGTCTGGGAGAGGCTTATTAGACTGGTCCCAACAGATCGTGAGCCATTGTGTGGAACCAGACACTAACTGAGCATTCTCAGGAATCTGTACAAACATGGCAGTGATTGGTGTTGCCCAGGTCATTAGCCATCATCTTCTAAATCACATCCCTACTCACTGCACTTGCCTCTTCTAGTCATCAAAACTTTACCTGAGCTATTGTAATTATTCATCAAAATAAATCTATGAGTAGGCATCTCATTTTACATTGAGAAAAGTGAGGCAGCTAACGGGTGGTGGGTATTAGATTCAAGCTCAGGCCATGTTGGTGCTCTTATGCACTTTCCTATGGTGATCATGTTAGTGCTAGAGGCAATGCTCATTGAGAAAAGGAAATGATGTCACCCTCATGACTAAAGAGAAGGATCTCCTGGGCCTTCTACATGAGAGTTCTGAGCCTGTGAATTGCTTGTCATAACAAGTGACCCAGAATTTTCTGGAAGCACTGCCTCTCTTCTGAGACCCTAGACACTTCCATGTCTATACCCATTTCAGAAATTCGATCTTGATATTTTTGGATTCTTTTGCCAGGGATCCCCTTTTCTGTCAATTCATGGCACATTTCTGTAAAGTATAACCCTTACAGTGTGGGTGACTCCAGTCATTTCTTGCCTGTGTCAATTACCCTTATGTAATACGATCTTTTCAAGAAACACACACAATCAGTGTGCTTCCTTTGGGTGTAGGGAAGAGTTTACAGTTCACTGAAGACACTGTTGCATATTTTCCACTTGGATTGCACTTACATCTGCTTTGAAGCCATTAGCTTTGGCCTATTTTTCTGGCTGTGCAGCTGCAGGGAGGGTTGGTGCTGTGCTCACTTATAGGGAAGTTAGCAGGATGCTCACAGTGGAGATCTAGGAGCCCCTTGTTTAGACTGAAGGAATGCTGGGGCTTCTATTATTTTTTTAACAACTTCCTGTTTTTGGTGGCGGTGAGCCTGGGTGCACTATGATAAGCACAATACAAGATGATGTGCTAGCAGCCCCAATATCGACATGCACTCTTAAGTGGTCCTTTTCCTTTCCACTCTGCAGCTCAGAAATGAAAAGCCATTCCACATACCTGACACATCATTAGCACCTCGATGTAGGTAATGTGATCTCCTCATGCAGTCCCAGAATCTTGGAAAGCTTTGGAGACCATAGCACCTCCCTATAGAGCAGGGGTCATTAAACATTTTCTATAAAGGGCAAGATATTAAATATTCTGAAAGAATCTTTCTTGATTTCAGAGAGGATGGGAAAGGGAGAGAGAGATAGAAACATTAATGATGAGGCCCTAGTTGGTTTGGCTCAGTGGATAGAGTGCCAACCTGAGGACTGAAGGGTCCCAGGTTTGATTCTGGTCAAGGTCACATGCCTGGATTTTGTGCTCAATTCCTAGTAGGGGGCATGCAGGAGGCAGCCAATCAATGATTTTCTCTCATCGTTGATGTTTCTATCTCTCCCTCTGCCTTCCTCTCTAAAATCAATAAAAGTATATTTAAAAGAAAGAAACATCAATGATGAGAAAGAATAATTGATTGGCTGCCTCCTGCACGATTGGGGATTGATCCCACAACCTGGGCATATGCCCTGATGGGAAATTGAACTGTGACCTCCTGGTTCATAGGTTGACACCTCTGAGCCACTGCAGCCGTGCAAGACAGTAAATACTTTAGACTTTGAGGATCATATGATTTCTATCATAAATATTCAACTTTGCCATTGTAGCATGAAGACAGCCATCTATAATACATAAAGGCATGAGCATAGCAGTGTTCCAATAAAACTTTATTTGTGGACACCAAAATTTGAATTTCACATAATTTTCATGTCTTAGAGTATTCTTCTTTTTTGTCTTATCCATTAAAAAATGAAAAACCCATTTTTCATGGATCATACAAGATTTGTCCTATGGGCTGTAGTTTGTTGAGGCCTGTTCTACAGCACCTTTATCTAATAGAATCACCTGTGACAATGCAAATATTCTATAACTCGGGGCCCAGTGCATGAAAATTTGTGCACTTGGGAGGTCCCTCAGCCCGGCCTGTGCCCTCTCTCAGTCTGGGACCCCTCAGGGGATGTCCACCTGCTGGCATGCCTGGCCATCCTGGGTGAGGAGCTGATGGCTGTTTGCAGGCTGTCCACAGTCCATTCAGGGTTTGGGTCCCTACTGGGGTGCCTGGGCAGCCTGGGTGATGGGCTGAGGGCCATTTTCAGGCTTTCAGGCTGCCCACAGCTCCCATTGAACCAATGTCCCAGAAAGGCTGTCTGGAATTAGGTTTCTGGGGTTTATTTATCTTCTGTAATTGAAACACTGTTGCTTTAAGCCAAGGCCCAGGTAGGTAATGAAGCCTCCTGTTTGTTTCAGCTCCGTGGCTTCTATAATTGAAATAATGTTGCCTCCTTAGTAGAGGCCCACCTGGCCTAGGCAGACAGTTTCCTCCATTGCTGGTGCAACGGAAGCCTCCTGTTTGCTTCAGCTCTGTGGCTTCTATAATTGCAACTATGTTGCCTTGAGCAGAGAGAGGCCCAGCCTAGGCAGACAGTTTACTCCTGGTGCAATGGAAGCCTCCTGTTTGATCTAGTTCCATGGTGGTTGGCCTCCATCTTGGCTGGGTTAATTTGCATAGAGCCGCTCTGATTGGTTGGTGGGCATGACTTATGTGTCTCGGAGAAACGGTCAATTTCAATATTACTCTTTTATTAGAGTAGATATTGAGCACTTGAAATGTGGCTAATGCCACTGAAGAACTGAGTGTTTTTTTAAAAAAATTTAATTAAAACTGAAATTTACTTTTAAATAGCCACCTTCCACTCAGGACTACTGCATTAGACAGATCTGGAGCTCTACTGTTTATCTGACCAAGATTTGAAGCTTCCAGGTTTTGTATCTTTTATATCACAATTTAAAATTTCTGCATGCAAGAGTCTGACTGGCCTTGTTAGGGCCAAATCATGGAATGTAATAGACACTTGGCTTCCAGGAGCCCTCTATTGGTTGGGATTAAGGGGTGATTTCCTACAGAAAACAGCCTGAATATTCAGGTCAGCAGGGTTCTCTACAATACCCTAAAGTCTTTGCATTTCAAAAAGAGGTCCCTAATGGAAAGGGAAAGGAATAACTTTAAAATGACATAAGGTAGTGCCCCTTATCCATAGAGGATTTGTTCTGAGACCCCCATTGGATGCTTAAACCCACACTTAGTACTGAATCTTATATATACTATGTTTTTTCCTATATGTACCTACCTATGATAAAGTTTAACTTATAAATTAGGCACAATAAGAGATTAACAACAATAACTAATGATAGAATAGAACAATTATAATAATACTAGAGGCCTGGTGAATGAAATTCATGCACTCGGAGTGGGGGTGGGAGCGGGATCCCTCAGCCTGGCCTGTTTTCTCTCTCAGTCCTCAGGGAATGTCTGACTAATGGCTTAGGACTGCTCCCCTGGGATGTCAGTTGGACATCCTTAGTGCTGCTGTGGAGGCAGGAGAGGCTCCTGCCACTGCCACCGTGCTCACCAGCCATGAGCCTGTCTTCTGGATAGGTGGCGCTCCCCCTGTGGGAGTGCTCTGACCACCAGAGGGCAGCTCCTGCCTTGAGCTTCTTCCCCCTGGTGATCAAACTGGTCTTTTTTGCCATTTGGTCAATTTGCATATTAGCCTTTTATTATATAGGATACTCTAATAAAAGTAATGTAAATGCAGTCCCTCTTTCTCAAAATTTCATATTGTATGGTAGATACAGCACAGATTCACTGGACAAAGTGAAGATTTATGAATTGCTTATTCTGGAATTTTTCATTTAATATTTTCAGACTGTGGCTGACCATGAGTAATTGAAACTGTGGATACAGGGGGGACTACTATACTTGTTGTGGCATCAGAGCAGGAGAAGAGAGATTTTTGTGGTTGTACCACATTTCAGAACTCCTTAATTCATACTATAGTAGTATGACCCTGGATCTGTCAGAGAATATAATTTTTAAAAAATGTGCTACATGTGTAGTCAGTCAATAAGCATTGATAAGCATCTGCTATGTCTTAGCACAGTGCCAGGTGCTTTGACACATTGTTTCAACTTATTCTTCATCTCATGAAAGTTCTCACACAGAATGCTGTTTTGCAGAGAATTAAAATGAAATCAAATTCCTTCATCATGGAAATAATGTGGGTTATTATTCCATTACAGAAAACCTTTGAAGATTATATGGTGAAAAAATAAAGATTTTTAGCCTTGTTCAACTTTTGAAACTCTGAGGAAGTTTATTAGCATTCAGAGCTTTGACCTTATAAACTAATGGCCTGTTTACCAGCTTAAGCTGCTATGGGGAAACCCCTGCCATCTCCAGAAACTTTTTTATTTACTTGATGGATGTGTGGGAGTGGGGATACCATTTCTGAATGAGAAATCAGGTAAGGCACCACTGACATTTCACCTGAGATGTAAATGGCAGGAAAGTGTAAGTCGGGAAGATTTTGGAGCAGAGATTTCCAGAACGGGGACTGCAAATGCGCTAAAGCAGGAACGAGCTTCCTTGTTAAAGGCAAGAAAGGTGGCCAAAGGGGTTTGGCCCTGGAGAGGTGAATTCTGGAGATGGTCAATGTCTGATCATGAAATAAGGCATGTTAAGCACTCAGGACAGACCCAGGAAGATATCTCATGTTAGTATACGATAAACACAAGTTGCCTTACTGACTTTGAAGAGTCAGGACTGTTTGTTTATGGCCATGTTGAAGGTGACAGCTCAGCCAATGGACATGCATCAAATTGAAATAGAAAATGGATTTATAGAATTATGCCCCCAGTTTCCCTCCAGGTATCACAGACGAAGTAGTTTGGAACGAAATGCCTTGTATGGAACTCAGCATGGGGATGTGGTTATCTAGAAACCTCTGGCTGTGAATGGATCTCTTTTTGTCTTTCCTAGGGTTTAATAACACTGGACAATTCTGATAAGTTGGAGGGCTAAGATGACCCAGAGAACTAGACATCAAATCACAGAAGATGTAAAGCTAAGATATCTGACACAACAGCTATTTTCTCTGAACAGAAATGAGTAAGAATGTTAAAGAACTGGGAAGTAAAACAAACACAAATCAAAACAAATTAACAAAACTTTTAAATCATTGGAGGCCCAAAGAAGCTGAATGTGGAACATAATGTGTAGTCTGATTGCTTGGCTGTGGGAGCCTGGCACAGCAACCAAGATTTTGAGTCAGAGTTTGGAAGGGTGCTACAACATGCATGAAGGCAAAAACAGGATTCTGTGATACAGAGAGATGGTTCACTTACTTCATTAATAATTTTTGGAAATATACCTGTGAACAAGGAATTTGCAAGGTTGTGTTTTCCAAGGATGACACTGACACAATTTTGAACACATTTATTTATGACTAGAGTCCTGGTGTACAAAAGTTTGTGCACTCGGGGGGTGTGTAGGGGTCCCTCAGCCCAGCCTGTGCCCTCTAGCAATCTGGGACCCCTAGGGAGATGTCCATCTGCTGGCTTAGGCCTGCTCCCCGGGGGATTGGACCTAAGATGGCAGCCAGACATCCCTCTGGCAGCCCTGGGGCCATCGGGGGTTGTCCACTTGCCAGCGGGGTGCAGGCCTAAGCTGCAGTCAGACATCCTTAGCTCTGCTGAGGAGGTGGGAGAGGCTCCTGCCACCACTGCTGTGCTGGTAGCTGGCAGCCTGGCTTGTGGCTAAGCAGAGCTCCCCCTGTGGGAGTGCACTGACCACCAGGGGGCAGCTCCTGCATTGAGCATTTGCCCCCTGGTGATCAGTGTGCATCATAGTGACTAGTCATTCCCAGTTGTTCTGCTGTTAGGGTCAATTTGCATATTACGCTTTTATTATATAGGATAGAGGCCTGGTGCATGGGAAGGGGCTGGCTGGTTTGTCCTGAAGAGTGTCCTGGATCAGGATGGGGGTCCCGCTGGGGGGCCTGACCAGCCTGAGTGAGTGGCTGATGGCTGTTTGCAGGCTGGCCACATCCCCTTCAGGGAGTGGGGTCCTGCTTGGGTACCTGAACAGCCTGGGTGAATGGATGATGGCTGTTTGCAGGCTGGCCACATCCCCTTCAGGGAGGGGCTCTCTGCTGGGGTGCCTGGCCAGCCTGGGTGAGTGGCTGATGGCTGTTTGCAGCGAGGCTGGCTGGAATTTATTTAACTTCTAACGTTGAAACTTTGTTGCTTTAACTGGAGCCCCGGTTGGGTTACCCCTGACAACCCAGGCTCCCAGCGCTTCCTTGAGCCCAAGGCTGGAAGCTGGTCTCTGGGGTTTATTTATCTTCTATAATTGAAACTTTGTTGCCTTGAGTGGAGGCCACAGCCGGCCTAGGCAGACAGGTACCTTAACTTCCTGCATCACAGGGGCAAGCCTCCTGCTTGTTCCAGCTGTGTGGCTGCCGGCTGCCATCTTGGCTGGGTTAATTTGCATATATTCGCTCTGATTGGCTGGTGGGTGTGGCTTGGCTGGTGGGTGTGGCTTAGGTATAACAGAGTGAGGGTCAATTTGCATATTACTCTTTTATTAGATTAGATAACTTAATTTTAGAAGAGCCTCTTTTTCTGTTTCTACTAGGCCTTTTCTTTTAGCACCAAGCATATCAGAATAAAAGTAAAGGATTAAGGTTGAGGCTATCACTTGAGAAATGAATTAGACTTAAAATAACTGTTGGAGGAGAAGGAAGGTGGTTTGAAGTCCACACATTGATAAATCTACTTTCTGCTGAAGGAGTGTTCCTTCAGGAACACCATCCTATATAATAAAAGGCTAATATGCAAATTGTCCCCTCAACTGGGAGTTCAACCAGGAGTTCGACCAGGGGATGAGGTCAGCCATCTAACCGCTTGTGGCCCTTCCCCTGGCTGGACCCACACTCAATCAGCACCCCCCTCCCTGATTAGGGTTGAGGCTAGACAGTCAACTGCCCGCAGCCCCTAACCCCAGTTGGCCCAGCCTGATTGGCCCCGATTGAGGTGGGTCAGTCAGACCCTACCCATACATGAATTTGTGCACTGGGCCTCTAGTATAATATAAATAGCAGGAAAGAAGGCTTTTCACAGAGTAGTTCACAGTTTGTTTGTTTGTTGTTTTTTTTGTAACCAGTTCATAACCTATCCTATACCTGTAATATTTTTTTACAAACATAAACAAGTTTTTTTTTTTATCTTTTGCACATCAGAGAAATTTAATGGTCAAAATAGTAAATTTTTAATGTAACTGCAAATTTATTTGATAAAATTTTGAACAAATATGCATAATAATCTTGTATATTAAGTTCAATGTATGCCTTTTGATGATATGGTGATGTGAATACATGTATACACATATAAATATTATTCTGGAATGGAATGAAGTGATTCTAATGGCTTAGGTTTCTTCTCTAGAAAGGTCATCAATTATTCAGGTTTGGAATGCAGCCCTCCAGGGAACAATATAATCTATAAGTGGCTGAGATTTTCAGTTATACCTAGTAATTTTTCAAATGTTCACTTCACTTAGCATTAATGTTTATCGATGTTTTTATTTTCTCTAGGTTACTAATGTAATCTCTAGTTACTATGTCTGATTTTTTTTTGTTGCCTTTTTCTTTTAATATTTATACCTTTAACTATAATTAGTGGTTGCTCATCAATTAAAAAAGCTACTTAGTAGCCTTTACATCTGCATTTTTAAAATGCCTTTGGCTGGTTTGAATGACTTTGTGTGTATATTTTGGAAGTTCTTTTTAAATAGCCACACTATAAGAATAAAGCATTTAAGACTGTCTTAAATATACAAACTGTTCAATTCAAACCTATGTAAATCCTCATGGTTCAATTATGTTTATTCCATCTGTTTTTATCATCTGCTGTTACAATAATTTATCATTTCTACATGGTATTAAAATGTAAATGAATCAAGAGGGGAAACACATCTGTGGACTGTTAGTTAATAAAACTACATTTGGCAAGTGAGCTAAGTCATAATAATTAATTAAATTTCACTACCCGTATATATGCTTGTAGTTGTATATTTAGTGTGCATTTGCATAATCACACAATGAGATCTATATGATTCATGCTTTGCTGAGCATAATCTAGATACACAAATTATTAATTCAAAAATAGAGATACTTATAAAGATATCACAGAGACATTTAGCTTTTTTCAGGAAATGAAGTATAAGAAGTTAATAAAAAGCTTTAAAAACGTAAATTATGCAGTCTTAAAGTTCAGCAAAGTAACTGATGGAAAAGACCATTGAAGTCACAGAAAAATCCTGGCTTTGTTCTTTGAGATGCTGCTTTTCGAAGTGCATTGGTTCTGTATCTTACAGCTTTTGATCAGGGAAAAGTGTACTTTTTGAAAGAAGTGTTGTGAGCAGGCATAGTTCTGAGCAAGGTTGAGGTAAAGGGCCTTTCACTCATAAGAATTGCTGAGGAACTGCATTCCAATCAGTCTAATCCCATGATTAATTGAATTTTAAAAAATGGACTCTAAATAGTTGTTTTAGGACCATATCTTGGGGCAAAATTGTGCATCGTGGCATTAAATTCTTAGACAGATACAACTTAATAGCCGTTGCTGAAGGTCAATGGGGACAATTTGCAGGAGTAACATACTGTAAACAGCAGGCTCTAGACAAAATCTATTTTGGGCACTGCCTACCGTCACCCCCCAAAACCTTGTCCTCTCTAGCCGACCTCTCATTGGGTGATCAAAATAACTCACACATTTGAATGACAAAAACTTAAACTATCAGGTATATTTGCATATTGAAAAAGGAACTTGTAGTCCAAATACAGGGTGGGACATAAGTAGGTTCACAGTTGTTCCTATGGCAAATAATACAATAACCCTATATAATAAAAGGCTAATATGCTAAGTGTCCAGTCATCTGTTCATCCATTCATTCAATCAATCAAAGCATAATATGCTAGTGATATGCTAAGGCAACTCAACCGCTTGCTAAGATGCGTACTGACCACCAGGGGGCAGATGCTCAGACTGGTAGGTTAGCTTGCTTCTGGGGTCCAGCTGATTGGGACTGAGCAAGACAGGCCAGCCCTCCTGCAGTCCCTCTCCAAATAGCCAACCTCCTTGGTCCCGATCGTGTACCGGTGGGGTCCCTCAGCCTGGCCTGCACCCTCTTGCCATTCGGGCTGAGAGACATCCCCTCCCCCTGCCCCCGCTCAAATGCATGAATTTTATGCACCAGGGTTATAGTTAATAAATAATAATTCAAGCATAAACTCTGTGTTCTTGTAATCACAACTGTAAACCTACTTATGCCCCTCTTGAGTACATTTTGAAAATGGCAATCTATTCAAACCATTCTCCTGCCTCTTTGTTTTATCCTGGACCTATGTGTCTAACCTCCTCACTCAATGCATTGAGCATTGCTTTCCAGGTTCTTCATCATGTATTCATTGTGATTTTCCTTTCCTACTATTCTCATTGCTCACCAATTGTCAATCTATGCCTTAATAATTGCATTCCAAGAAAACTCAGGTGAAGAGGTGAATGCTGTATTCTTGTCTTATTCTTTCTAGTTACATACAGTTTCACTAACACTTGTAAATATTTGAACCATGTAAGTGAAAACAATTCTTTTTTTTTTTTTTAATTTATTTTTATTGTTCAGATTATTACAGTTGTTCCTCTTTTTTCCCCCATAGCTCCCCTCCTCCCAATTCCCACCCCAACCTCTGGCCTTGCCCCCCCCATTGTCCTCATCCATAGGTGTACAATTATTGTCCAGTCTCTTCACGCATCCCCAACACCCTTAACCCCCGAAAATTGTCAGTCCACTCCCTTTCTATGATTCTATTCTATTCTCAAAGGATACCTTTCAGCATTTCATATAATGCTGGTTGGGTGGTGATGAACTCTTTTAGCTTTTTCTTGTCTGTGACGGTCTTTATCCGACCCTCAATTCTGAACGATAGCTTTGCTGGGTAAAGTAATTTTGGCTGTAGGTTCTTGCTATTCATCACTTTGAATATTTCTTGCCACTTCCTTCTGGCCTGCAAAGTTTCTGTTGAGAAATCAGCTGACAGTCGTATGGGTGCCCCCTTGTAGGTAACTAACTTCTTTTCTCTTGCAGCTTTTAAG